>UCOH01011914.1:0-48153 GCA_900474275.1 Synergus japonicus | reverse complement strand
AGTAATTCAATTGCTTATAGAAAAGTGAGTTTTTAAGGGCGTTGGTACATTAAAAAAAATCGTGTGGAATGACTCAAATCTTCACCTTATTTCTAAAGTAAGGGAAATTTCTTATTTTATGGTAAAATCGCAAAAATATATTGTTTAATGCGTCCTTTAATTGAGGACAGAACATGGGTGAATTGATGAAATTTAAGTCATTCTACAGGCTTAACTATCTTTTTTATAATTGTTTCTTTCAATTTTTGGCCCAGAGCTTTGATACCCTTAAAGTAATAAAGCTTACCATTAAACGTCAGAAAATATCGTCATCTTCAAGACGATCTAGACTGAAATTCGTTATTGGATTAAAATACTTTTGGTGAGTAGCATTCACAGCTGGTACATATCCCCAGAGCTGCATAGCGACTGAGCAGACTTCTTGTATTTCTTGAACTTCTTCAAAATCCAAATCCGTTCGCCAGTGAAACGGTGCCGTCTTAGAATTTCTAAAAGTACTCGAAATGTCTCCGTAATCAGTCTTTGTGTGTGTATCCAGATATCGCTTGATGTTTGGATGTAAATCAAGACCATAAAATTTGTATAGATCTTTCACATATTCGTATGGATCTACCGACAGATCCTCGTATCGTACGATCCTATAATAAAATTTAAAAACTGATACATATTCTACTCAAGAGAGGAAATTGAAGGGTTGCTACAAGACCTGGAAATTTTTAAAACTAGACTTGAGAAACTTGGAATTTAGGAACCAGATTTCTGTAGCAACCTGGCAATATAAATGGCAATTTCTTTTTTTACGAAAAACTGACCTGAAATTGCGGGGATACTTCTTAGAAAATTTAATGGCTGCTTTAAAGTCAGAAACCATATCGGCGCATAAAAGAGCTGGATCGGAACAATCGGGTTCAGTTGGACACCAATCTCGGTGTCTCCGAGACTGTAAAGTACCTCGCGGATCACGAACCAATAATACCACCTTTACTCCCAAACTAAAAAAATGAGAAGAGAAATTTTAATTTTCTACAGATCTTATACTATAATGAAAGTTCAATAATTATAATTAAAGAAGCTTGCCTTTCTTGTACTAAGAGTTTTTCGATGAGACGTAATCTTAAGCGTACAACCTTCATTGATTGAAAAGGAAATAATCTACAAAAAGAATTAAGAAAACGTGGATCCCAGCAAATAGATTTGTGCACCATGCATTGTTTCCAGAGAGGAGAATTGTGATTAAATAGCCAAACATGAACCTTCCCGAAATCCAAATAATGTTCTGAAAATACAATTTATATCAATCAGAGTAGACTGTAATTCTAAATGTTCTGATTTTTTCTTTTATCCCCACTGACCCATATTTGTATAATTGCACTTGAGCAACGCTTCAATATTTTTGAGAGCCATTTCGGCCAGAGGCGGTCCTCTCACTTGTATAATTCCAAAGTCTAATAATGGCTCATAATGATAATAAGTGGCAGGATGAGCATTGATAACTTCGCCAAGAAAAGTACTTCCACTGCGCCAGCTTGTTAGAATGATACTTCTCAATGGCTTTCCTCCTTTTTCCATCAAAAAATCATCTAGATTACTGAACAAAACAAAAAAATTATCAACACAATTCGAAAATCTCAAAAATCTACATAATTTAAACTTACGTGGCATTTACGCCGTACTTTCCATTAGGATATGCATAATCGTCCATTTCTTTTTCAATGGTCCTTCTTTGTTGCTGTATCACATCTTGAATTTCGTAATGCGTTGAATCATTGGCTGTCCTTCTAATGTAGCTCTAAAAAATGCGAATTGAACATTAAATAAACTTAATTAATCGACCATTAATCAAGAAACAAAGAAATGCATTCATAATTCATATTCAATCTTAAAAAGATCCGATAATAAACCAAATCCTGTGAAGGGTTTTTAATTATTGGCAAAAGTTTCGGATAAGTAGAAAAAATGTTAATCCTTCTGGATCCATTTCATTCCGGAAGTTGTATCCGAAATTTCTATATAAAAAATTTCAACCCATTCGCATTGATTTCGAATTAATTAGGATTGAGGGTAAGGATTAAAAAGGATTGAAAAGTATTAAAAAGTAACTTCAAATTGATTTTGGACGAAAGCAATTTGTTTGGATTAGTATCGAATTCAATTGGTGTGGTTCGGATAATAAATTCCAAAATGATTTGAAGAAGTTCGGATTGGTTGGGAATGAATGTCAATCCGAAACTTTCACCAGGGAAATTAATAATAAATATAGCTCACAATGAAAAATATATTTTAAAATATTTAAATTTAAGATTAATTACCACTTTAGGTGAAATGTGTGATACTAAATAATGAATGAAAACAAGCGTGCTCATGCAAACCAAAACACATTCTAATAAAACGGCAATCAAGGATTTCAGTTAATATCATTGTGCGCTGTTGCAACCTTTTAATAGGACTACGCATCACTGTCCTCAAACTAATATTGCTTGGTCATGCTGCTTTCGTTTATCAACTTTCTTCGCCCTCTTCTCTCTCTCCTTTTGTCACATGAAGAATTTTCTAATTTCGGGACTGCTATGTACACCATGAATTCTGGTAGAAAATAATAAACATACAATTTTAGACTACAAATAATAAATTTCTGATAATGCAACGCAGACAGGAATCAATTAACACAATTGCAACAAAGTGAGTGAGAAAATACGTGTAGCGAAAAGACCTAGTAAAAGCCAGGATTGCTACGAAAGCAGTCATCACAGTACCTATTGTCAATAAAAAAGGTGATTTTTAAAAATACAAATAGATGAAGAAACCATGAGATTGGAAATAGTAAAAAATTTGATTAAAAACAAAAAAAAAAAAAACATTTACCTTCAATACAAATAATTTTAAATAAATTTAAGTGATTTCGAAGAGACTTGAAAGGATTTCAAAGAATTTTAAATGAGTTAAAAAAATTTGAGGGGTTTTCAAACAAATTTCAAAGATTACAGAAATTGCAAGTATCAGTAAAAATGTTTTCAACTTTAAACAATCAACTTTCCTTATTACTTTAATTACCCAGAACATTTTTTTCAACCCAAAAATGATCCGAGATTATCCTATAATTCCAATGTCAATAATTTGTCGCATGATTTTACTTTTATCAATTGAATAAAGGTGAAAAGATGATGACCTGTGATGACTTGAAAAATTTATATAGAAAACACAGGCAAAGTGTGCGAGACAATTCGTGAGATTCAATTTTATCCGTTAAACTGTTAAAAATGTATCCCTATAAACATACAAAAATTATTAACTTGTTATAAAAACAATGAGGAAAACAGTAACAGATGATAGAGAAGTACCTCAAAAAATGCAGTAGTTATATAACACTTGATTTTATCTTGGAAATTAAACGAAGTATTAATAGTACATATGACGAAGCAATACAAGAACAATACGAGAAATCCGAGCAATGAACGCATGTAGGAAGCACGTAAATTTGCCTTTACTGCTTACCGTGTAAGTTTGCTGTATTTTCGCATGCCGTGACCTTAACTCGGCCTCCTAAATTCAAGAAAGTATTAACATTTAAACAGGGACAATGGTATTGCTAAGTTTTTAAAAACTATTGATATGTATTCAATCAAGACGAATCTTAGGCTCCCCTTTTAATCGGTACAAAGCCTGGTATATAGAAATTTAATTTTTTCTATTTTATTCCGCTTTCTATACTGTCACGTAGATCCCAGTTAAAATATTACTTTTTATTTTCTTAAACGTTTATCTAAAGAATGTTTAGCTTCACTAATTATCTCTTTCGACTTGAAGCTCATCTATCGAAAATGGAATACCGGAAATCCGACCGAATGATAAGAGATAAAATATAATCTTGAATAAGAATAGAATTCTATGTTTAGAATTAATTCTTCTTCAGGAACTAATACTCATTCGATAAATGGATTTTAAGTTTAAAATAAATTTGGATGAATGAATTTACAAAGTGCTGTGCGTTAATTTGACTATTTTACGAAAAGCAAAGAAAAATTGTTGCTCCAACAAAATTTTTTTGTTTGATTTGTGAAATTTAAGCAATTCTTCGTGAGTTGCTATTTATTAGTTAATAATATGTGTTGTCCATAACTCATTATAGAACAACCTCCCATTTTTTACTGACCGATATCATAGGCTGCAGACGGTGTTCGATATAATTGTTGTAATGTTGATTTAGCGCTAAAAAGAAGATGAAGACAGTTGCCAAGCCAACTAAAATGTAAAAGCTCAGCCTCCTTGACATCTTTGCGCCTGTCAAAATAAATTATATATAATTATTATTTACTTATTGAAACATTTTTTCAATTAATTATTTTATTCTTAAGAATTTTGGATCTATGTTCTAACCCGTAACTGTATTTTAAACAATTTTAAACTAGTTTTAAATGGAATTTCGGTTGAAATAGAAAAAAAACTTTTCTACTAATATAATTTAATACGCAGCTGCGGTTCTTCTTTCCATATAACTAGCAAACATGCTGAATTGCACAATAATATGCCTCTGCGAGATTAAACTTAATATGAATCTCAATGTCAAAGAGTAGAGTAAAATAAAATAGAATGTTTCATTGAGTTGGATGAATTCTAAAAAATTTTGTATGAAACTAAATTAAACAGCTTTGAGTATTTCATTTTGAAAATACATCTAATTTATTACCTGATCTGGTGGATCGAAAACGTTGCATCTTGTATGGAGTAACAGGCAGCACTTGCCCCCTGAAATTATTCATTTTCTTCATGTTTAAATGACTAAATACCGTTCCATGAAAAAAAAGACCCAAAGAAGGAATCGATGTTACATGCTCCGTTGCGTTTATCTCACCAATAATAAAATAAACTAAAATGATGGCATGCTAAAGTATATAAAGTATTAAGTATAAATATAAAATCATCCATAAATAAAAGATAGTAACATAAAAAGAGAAGTCAGTAACAAAAGAGAGAAAAGAAAAGAAAATGTATATATTTACCTGTAAGATTAAGGTAAGAAACGCATTAGTTGAGGATCAAGGTAGCTTATCAGAATTGTCAGAATTCTCGATCTAACTTTCTTATGAAGTCGAATTTTTTCTGATGTACAAAAGTAGAATCCCATTGTGTTCGCAGCTTAGGAATATGATATGATTCGGACGAAACAATTGTAAAAGCAGCCATGTGAATATTTAATCGACACTTAGAAAAAAGGAACTTTTAAGACATTTGGACATTCTCGTTATTTTTTTTCTTTCTAAACAACCAACAGACACGCGAAACTGGTTGCTAAACAGTTGCTACAGTTGCCTTGTGAAAGCCACTCGTGTCATTTTAGCAGACGACAATTTCTGTCAAGTGTGGTTGCGTGCGAATTACCGGAACTACGATATCAAATTCCCGATTGATAACAAGAAAGAAATTTGTCTTATCATCATTAGATCTCCAATGGAATGGCTCCATGGTTGCCATTTTACCAAGGACAAAGATGATTAAGCTAGGAGAGGGGATGAGAATTGAGACTTGAGGCAACCATATTGGTATGTAAAATTTTGGTGGGGAATTTAAACAAGTAACACGAAAATGAGCAAACAGTGCACAATTAAGAAGATTAAATTATTTAAACTCACTAATAAGGTATAAAAAGTATGTGCACGTTTATAAAAAATGCAAGCGATATGCACAACAAATTTTATAATGAAATATAATGAAATGATATGAACTACAGGACCTCTCGGCCTCTTACATTTTTTGACATTCCAAGATGGCGGTCTTCCCCCCCTACAAACTTACACCCCTCAATAAAATGCTAATAGCTACATATTGCCATGACCTTGCTTGACTTTTTGATTCCTGGAATTGGAAATAGTTGTCACACGTGTGATTATTATACCAAATTTGCTGCATTTACAACAATTTTCTATAGAAAATAGTTCTTTACGTGATTTAATAGTTATTAAGTGTACTGCTAACGCCAAAGATTATATGAACTTCATAACAGTACTCCATTTATTTACAGAAAAGCCATATACAAGCCGGAAAATTAAGCTAGTGTCAACGACATCAACGTAAATCTAATTAATTAAGAAAGATTAAGTGATGAATATTAGTCGTCATCAAAATATGTTCAATTATTGTTTTTCTAAACATTTGTCAGGTTTTTCCTGATAAAATCTGAATTATTTTAACACTTAAGATCTGCGGTGTGACAAGTGTCATCGGCATTAATATTATGCTGTTTTTCACTTTATTTGTAACGACAAAGAAGTAATGACAATAAATGGACACAAAACTCATTTTTGGAGAATGTTAAAAAATAACAAAGTGATTCTTGGAAATGAGTTTTCAATTCCAGATTATGGGAGTTTAAAATCCGCTTTTTAGGTAAGAATCGCTATAATGAATTTCGAAAAGGTGATATGCTTAAGTGATTCTTGGAAATGAGTTTTCAACGTGGTTTTCAATTACAAGGTGAGGGAGTTTAAAATCCGCCTTTTACGTTAAAATCGATATGGCTCAGTCCTCAGCTAGTGGAACTTCCTCGAGAAGACTCGTTCGAGAGCACGATGCCAGTTCTTCCGGTTCTACGCGGAATCCTGACAGCGAATGGGAAACTAAGGAGGTGACTTTTATTACAAAAAACTATCAGAAATTTGCCCGAGAACATAAGGGTGTTGGAGCCAAGTTCGAATCTAAAAATACGAATTCTTCATTTTACTCAACAAAGATTACATTTAAAATTTTTTTCCTCCTTCGGATTAATCGATTATTAACTAAAATTATGCGTACAGAAAGAGAAAATATCTAATTCAAATATTTTTTAAGTAAAGTGAAAAGATTCAATTGTGAAGTTAGATTTTGAATTCTTCGTTTTGTGCAAAAAATATCGAAATTAAATATTTTTTCGCTCTGTATGCAGTCTTATATTTGAAAAAAGATTAGCGGTACAGAGCGAAAAAATATTTATCTATAATTTTCGTTGAGTAAAATGGAGAATGGAATTTTAAGCTTAACACTTAGGTCTAACTCCCTTACAGGGGTTTTAACAAATTTTAAAGGATTACAAAAAATTGTAACGAATTTCAAGGCATTTTTAAAGGATTTCGAAAGATTTTAAGAATTTTCAAGATATTTCACAAGACTGCATGCAACATATACAACACACTTAAAGGATTAAAAAAATTCTAATTATGTCAAGTGATTTCCAAGGGATTACAAAAAATAAATTGAAAATTAATAAAATTAAGAAACTAAAGAAGTTCACAACTACTTTTAAGATATCTTTTTAAAAAATCCCCAGGACGAATTTATGATATGCTGCAAAATTTCGTCTGATTCTTTTTTACCTTTATAAACATATTATGGAGAATTGTTTAAATGTTAATAATTTATTGTTAAAGTCGATTGTAATTACTTTATAGGACTAATTTTGAAAATATGTGTATTAGGCCTTACGACAGAGGGAATTGGAAGAAGCACGAGCGAGGGCGGCGCAAATGGAAAAGACAATGAGGTGGTGGTCCGACTGTACAGCAAACTGGAGAGAGAAGTGGAGCAAAGTTCGAAATGAAAGAAATAAGGCCAGAGAGGAAGCGAAAGTCCTTAGAACAAAATTAGAAATTGCAATGAAGGATGCAAATACATATAAACACGAAGCACAGGAAGTGGAATTGCAAAATGAACAATTGAAGAAGGAAATGGAGAAAATACACATGGTGTTGTTAAAACACGCTGGTCAATTTGATCAACAAATTATGTCGATTTTGGAATCAGATCCCCATTTAAGAAATGCTCTTGGAATAGATGAGCTTCTGGAAGTTTACAATAATGTCGAGCAAAGCGAAAACTCAACGTCAATTGAAAATAAGGAGTATGTGATCAAAAGTCCTACAAAAGAAACTAGTGGTAATAATATTGAAGGAAATAATTCCTCTTCAGACAGAGATATCGAAGAATATGTCTTGCAGGGTGCAGTACCAAAACATGCCGTTGAATTATATAAAGAGAGTTCCATGCTGTCTCTGGATAGAGATATATCAAAGTTAGTCGCGGAAGCTTCTACCATGCAAGAAAAGTTAGATAAACGAAAGTCTTCTTTGGAATTGGGAAATGAAGAGTATCTTATGCAGAAAATGTCAATGCTTCATTTGCGATTGGAAGAAGCAACTAAGACGATTTCTGCTGAAAGAGAGTAAGCATAATCATTTATGTATTTTTAAAGAAGAACAGTAATATATTGTGCAACAAATGTGTAAAGTAAGGTAAAAGTCTCAAAGTGTTCACTGTAGTAAGTGTGATATTAATTAGAATCGACAGTAATTTTTTTTAATCTTGCAGAGAGAAATCGTCGTTACATCGTGGTATGGAGAAATTAAGATCCGAAGTGACGCATCTGCGTGAGCGATGTGAGGAACTGCAAGACAGCAGAGCAGAAGCAATCAAAGAATTGATGCAGTTGAAAGAAAAGTTCACTGGAGAACTAAATGCTGCGCAAGCAGATCTTATCGACGAAGCTTCAAATAGAGAAGGAATGGATCGACGGCTTTCTGAACTTCGAACTGAGGTAAATTATCTAATGGGTATTGTGTTTTAATTAGTCTCTTGGTTGGTCGTCGCGGTGGTTGATTGATTTTTCAACTACGATGACCATTTGTCCAGTCTATTATTTACTAGATGATTCTACTTCCTTTATTATATTTTCTTCCATCTTCAATTCTAATTTAGTAAAATCCTTTCAGCTTGAAAGGCTACAAGTTGAAAACGCAGCAGAATGGGGAAAACGTGAACGTTTAGAAACAGATAAAATCTGTCTAGAACGTGAAAATAAGCAGTTGCGAGGTGAATTGCGGGACTTGCAGGAGAGGATAGATTCACGACGTATTCGACCTGTTTCGACATCTGATGCGGATGCGAGAATTCTACAGCAAGAACTATTGGATAGAAATAAGGTACATTCATGAATTTGATTTTTTTTTGTTTAATAATGTTTATGTTGATTAATGTTGTTCATTAATTAAATTTTTTTCAGGAATTAGTTGAGTTAAAACATTCCTATGCAAAGTTGAAAAAGATGTTTGGGGATAAGACAACAGAATTATCGCATGCGATTAGAAGATCTGAGCAGTACGAGACAGAAGTAAAGAGAGTCCGATCGAGAGTGGAGGAATTAAAGAAAGAATTAGCTGCAGCTCAGGATGAAGTAGACGCTGCGACAAACAGCGTTCGGAAGCTGCAAAGGACTAATGAAAGTCTCGTTGACCAGCTGGAGACCGCAAATGTGCAATTGGAACATATGAGAAATAGGTGAGAGAAAGGAAACTTCTTTTTTTTTTTAGATATTTGAGCTGTAACGCGCATATAATATAAATTTATAATAATTTCTAAACAGCTTAAGATTATATACTTGCGAAAAGAGTTTTTTAATAATCTTTTTTGCTTTAGATGTGTTTCTTTGAACAATTCGGAAAATTGTGCTCCTGACGTAGTTGCTGAAATAATGGACGACAAAACCCATGATGATGATGATGATGATGATGAAGATGATGAAATTGAAGACTCGAGAGAAGTTTCACCCGTTTGCCACAAAGTGTAAAAATATTTTCAGAAAAGTGACTCGTTTAGTACCTGTGTACTGTAAGACAATTACCCTCGGAATCAAAAGTAACTGCGAAAAATTAAGGGTATGGGATTGAAGTACTAATTTTAAAGTTCAAGTTTCTCATTTTACTCTACAAATAAAAGAACTAAGTATCCGTCTCTTCTTTTTACTAAAAAAATATTATGTGCTGGCAGTTTTGCGCTCTGTATAATATTTATGGAGTAAAATGAGGAAATTGAATTTTAAGATCAGATTATGAATCCAACACCTTTAACAAAATTAGCATAATTTAAGGATAGTTAAAGTACGATCATTCCTTAAAACTTAATCCAAAACAGTTAACTGTTAAATGATTTTAAGTAGTCATGGAAAAATTTCGTTAACGATATATGTGTCGTTTTAGACATTGTTAGAGATTATTAAGATTAAGTTTCTATAATATTGCCATGACTAAAAAAATGCTGTGTTGAGCAAAATGCTTATTTTACATTTGAAATATTTCGCATAAGCTTTTACAAGATACTCCCGTTATATTTGTTTAATATTTTTGTTATTTTTTAACGCCATAATTAGAAGAAATAATGTCTTCGCTTTTACATCACTTTTTTACAAATATTTTTTTACATTTTTTACGCGTGTTGCGTAAAATATTCAAATAAATTATTTAGATTTATGAGTTCGTGCAATGCAACGTATAGTGAAGAAATTCAAGTGTTGTTGAAAGCCTAGAGTAGAATGAAATTAGAAGAATCTGTTTTCCTGTATTTTTAATACGTAAATTCCTCTTGTCAATACATAGCGTATAAAATACGTAAATACGTCAAAAAATAATAAAAGTCGTATTTGTACGCAACCACGAAGTACCTCGATCACACTCTGATGAGCAGTGAAAATGATTCGATCTTTTCTCATAGTATTCATAAAGACAGGTGTACGAAGAAAAATAAATACACCCTTCATTCAATACTCGTGGATTATTTATATCTAATAAATATAATATAGTCTAATATATTTATTAAAGTTTTTACAAATTTCGAAAATTTTTACGAGATTTCAAAATATTTCAAAGGATTAGAAAAAAAATTAAAAGAATTCAATTGACTTTAGATTATTTCAAAGATTTCAAAGAATTTCCAAGCTTTTTAGCGATTTCACAAACATTTAATTATAAGAATACTTGGCCTTTGGTACTAAATAAACGGTATTTATTTAGTACCAAAAAATAGTAAAAGTTTAAAAAGTGTTACGTAATTTATGAAGTTATGAACACTTTATCGGCGTTCCATCCGTGTGAGTTGGAACTTTAGGCTTGCAGATTTTTGTTCTACCATTGGAACCATAAACAACATTGCAAGAGAACGTAAAGTAGCCGCAAGTAGAGCTTTTAGTGTAATATCGATGTTCATATTTCTTCGTAGGAGGTTTTCCTTCCTCCATCTTCCCTGCTATGCTATTAGAAACTGTATAATAATTTGTTTTAACCGCCGTTGCATTCGAAGAATGTCGAGTTGAACTTTCGAGATCATGAGACTGATTCTTTGCACTAAGTTTTTGGTCATAGCCAGATTTCAGGGATCTGGTTTCTGAAAAAGCAGACTTATTTTCTTGTGCAATACTTTTATCTGATATGAGTTGGTTCCCAGATTTGGAGTTACGGTAACCTGGAGAAACAGCGTATCCAGGTAAAGACTCATCTGGTTGCAGGTCGTCATTTTCTTGACTTATAGAAGTTTCTTTCATAAATTTGTGTGAAGAAATGTCATCAGAAGTAGTTTTCCCCGAAGATGTATAATTGAGATCCTCATCTTCATACTCTTCATAATCTTCATCATAATTGTCATCGACCTTGTGATTTTCGACTTGCATCTTCTTTTCAGTTTTATTCACCGTTTTGGACAAGGTCGCAACTACAGTCTGCCTGGAGCTGGAACTGGTCTCCAGACCCTGTGGATCTTCCAAATCAGTCTTAATCTTTGGCGACTGAGTAGTCAAATCTGTCTTATCTTCTGTTATGGATGGAGGATCATAAGCTTTAAACTTTTTAAAGAAGTTTGTATTTGTGTCTGAGAAATTGAACGGTCTTCTAGAAGCTGCTGCCCCAGATCCTGATCCAGCTTGAGCCGCTCCAGTATAGGTGATGCCGTATTTAAAAGAACCTTCAATTTGAGACTGAGATTGTCCTCTATAAGTGCCACTTTGAGCGGAAGCGGTACCTCCTCCTTTAAATGGTTGTGCATTCTTTTCAGGTTTCTCTTCCGTTTTCATATAAGGCTGAAATCCGATTTGAGCCTGACTGGAAGTTTGACCTTCTCCATTGGCTTGTGCATCTGCCATTCCTCCCTTGGAACTCGCTTGGACTTGAGAATTGGTACCGTGGTTCCATCCACTGCTCTGTGAGTTTGTAGAAGTTGCGCCTGAATCGGAATTCAGTTGAACCTGTACGCTACTCTTTCCCAACCCTCCTGAGCCCTGGGCGCTGCTCATCGCTCCTTCCTTTCCGCCGCTCACTTGAGTTTGAGCACTTTTGTTGGCATCATTTGTTCCCGCTTGAGCTGAGAAAGAACCGCCTCCAGTGTACGTTCCACTGACTTGAGACTGAGCTGTTCCTTGACCGAATTTCCCTTGAGCAGTAGCACTCGCTTGAGTACCAGCTTCCCCTTGCTTCACGGAACTCAGGGCATGTGAATCGGAACCATCATCGAGAGGATATCCACCTGGTTGATAAACCTGACCAGTTCCACCAACTGTACCTCCAGGATAGACCTGTCCAGGTACTATTCCGCCAGGTCCAACACCTTGATAAACACCTCCTTGGCTACCAGTTGTTCCTAAAATTTAAGAAAAATAAGTAAATAATTATACAAACTGAGAATAATTGCAAAGATTTCAAGTAATTGTACAGAATGTTAGAGAATTTAAAAAGACTCAAAGAGTTAAGGGTTTTCAAGAAATTTCACAAGACTTCAAAGATTTTAATTACTTTTGTTCATGACTTTTTTACTTTTGTAGCATCTTGGTTTCGAAAGCTTTACCTGTGAAGATACTTCCTCCAGGTTGTTGACCCGTTCCAGGCACACCAGTCGTACCCGGATAAGTTCCGGGCATTTCACCTGGATATATTCCTGGAGTACCTCCTCCTGGCACCACACCGCCGGGATAAGTTCCAGGTACTTCTACATAAAGAAAAGTTACAATTAGAAGATAAAATTCGAAAAATTCGAAAGAACTATTCAGAACTGCAGAAATACCTCCTGGTGGGTATGTTCCTGATGGATACGTTCCTGGTGGATAAGTTCCTGGTGGATAAGTACCTGGTTGATAGGTTCCTGATGGATAGGTTCCTGGTGGATAGATTCCGGGTGGATAGGTACCCGGTGGATAAGTCCCTGGAACAACGATTCCTGATCCTCCGCCAAGTCCAGTCTGTCCTGGGTAAGGTCCGATTCCTACACCACCTGATCCGCTAGGATACGTTCCTCCCGGTCTTCCTGGAATAACACCTCCTGGATAAGATATACCTCCTGTGCCTTGTCCAGTCTGTCCTGGGTAAGGTCCGGTTCCTACACCACCTTCCACTTCTGTTTGACCAGGAATTGATCCGCTAGGATAAGTTCCTCCCGGTCTTCCTGGATAAGATATACCGCCCGTGCCAGGTCCTCCGCCAGGTATAGTCTGTCCTGGGTAAGGTCCGATTTCTACACCACCTTCAACTCCTGTTTGACCAGGAATCGTTCCGCTAGGATAAGTTCCTCCCGGTCTTCCTGGAACAACACCTCTCGGGTAAGATATACCTCCCGTGCCTGGTCCTCCGCCACCTGTTCCTGTATGACCCGGCATTGTTCCGCCAGGATAAGTTCCTCCAGGTCTTCCTGGAACAACACCTCCCGGGTAAGATATACCTCCCGTGCCTGGTTCTCCACCACCTGTTCCTGTATGACCCGGGATTGTTCCGCCAGGATAAGTTCCTCCCGGTCTACCTGGAACAACACCTCCCGGGTAAGATATACCTCCCGTGCCTGGTCCTCCACCACCTGTTCCTGTATGACCCGGCATTGTTCCGCCAGGATAAGTTTCTCCCGGTCTACCTGGAACTGCACCACCCGGGTAATATATACCACCTGTTCCTGTTCCATCGCCGCCAGAAACGCCTGGACCTGGAATTACTCCACCCGGATAAGTTCCAGGAATACCTCCGACGCCCGATTGACCTGGGTAAGTTTCTGTTGAACCAGGTGTTCCTGGTATTACACCGCCTGGATAATAAATATCTCCTCTTCCTGGTCCTTCACCTCCTGGGATTGCTTGTCCCGGTATACTTCCACCAGGATAAGTTACAGTCCCACCTTCAGCACCTGTTTGACCAGGATACGTCCCGCCAGGGTAAGGACCTTCAGGTCTTCCTGGAACAATACCTCCCGGATACGTCACGCCGCCTCTTCCTGGTCCTCCACCACCAGGGATTGCTTGTCCCGGTATACTTCCACCAGGATAAGTTACAGTCCCACCTTCAGCACCTGTTTGACCAGGAAACGTCCCGCCAGGGTAAGGACCTTCAGGTCTTCCTGGAACAATACCTCCCGGATACGTCACGCCGCCTCTTCCTGGTCCTCCACCACCGGGAATTGCTTGTCCCGGTATACTTCCACCAGGATAAGTTACAGTCCCACCTTCAGCACCTGTTTGACCAGGAAACGTCCCGCCAGGGTAAGGTCCTTCAGGTCTTCCTGGAACAACACCTCCCGGATACGTTACTCCCCCTCTTCCTGGTCCTCCACCTCCTGGGATAGTTTGTCCCGGTATACTTCCACCAGGATAAGTTGCATGCCCACCTTCAACTCCCGTTTGTCCGGGAATCATTCCACCTGGATAAGTTCCTCCAGGTCTTCCTGGAACAACACCTCCCGGATAAGATATACCTCCCGTGCCTGGTCGTCCGCCAGGTCCAGTTTGTCCACCTGTTCCTGTCTGACCTGGAATTGTTCCGCCAGGATAAGTTCCTCCCGGTCTTCCTGGAACAACACCTCCTGGATAAGATATACCTCCCGTGCCTGGTCGTCCGCCAGGTCCAGTTTGTCCTGGGTACGGTCCGGTTCCTACACCACCTGTTCCTATCTGACCTGGAATTGTTCCGCCAGGATAGGTTCCTCCCGGTCTTCCTGGACAACACCTCCTGGATAAGATATACCTCCCGTGCCTGGTCGTCCGCCAGGTCCAGTTTGTCCTGGGTAAGGTCTAGTTCCTACACCACCTTCAACTCCTGTTTGACCAGGAATTGTTCCACCAGGGTAAGTTCCTCCTGGTCTGGCTGGAACAACACCTCCCGGATACGTTACTCCCCCTCTTCCAGGTTCTCCACCTCCTGGGATAGTTTGTCCCGGTATACTTCCACCAGGATAAGTTGCATGCCCACCTTCAACTCCTGTTTGACCAGGAATTATTCCGCCAGGGTAAGTTCCTCCTGGTCTTCCTGGAACAACACCTCCTGGATACATTACGCCCCCTCTTCCTGGTCCTCCACCTGGATAAGTCCCTACAGTTCCAGGTATTCCACCACCTGGTACTCCACCAGGCCCTATTTGTCCAGGAATTCTACCTCCAGGATAAGTAATTGATCCATCCTCCCCTCCGCCTGGTAGCATTCCTGCAGGATATGGTGGGCTCAGGATACCAGGACTTTCTGGCTTCATTACACCACCAGGAGGTATTGCACCTCCTGTATAGATCCCTCCGGGAACTCGTGAGCCGCCTCCAGGTCCTGTGGGGTAGCCAGGGCATCCCTCACACCCTGTACCTCCAGAGGACATACTTTGGGCTTGGCCCATACCACTGCTTCCACCTAAAAATTATATTTTTAAATCCTGATCAACATTTTTATTGTCGTAAAGGGCCAATAAATCCGGTCTATCCAAATTAATCAGAGTTAATCCGAATAAATAAATGAATACGTACTGACAACTGCACGGGATGATTGTTGCGTCGCCTCGGCTTCAGCTTTTCCATCCTTTGGTCCATTCGAATCAGAACTCAAATATTGTGATTGCGTTTGCCCCCTGAATCGGCCTCGAAAAGGAACCGTTTGTCGACGATTCCGATTTTTACGCTTCTTTTCTCCTTTTATAAAAACATGCCTTCTAAGTCGGTTTTCGAATGGTAACTGCGTCTTCTCTAATCCCTTATTATCTCCATATGTGGCCCTTTCATACTCTATCTCTTGATTCAGAGATTTTTTCTTGAAGTCCGTACTAGGTTTCGTTTCTACTAACAATGTTATCGTCGCATCTTGACAAAAATCGACTACTTTATCACCTGCGATTTCTTTTGCCTAGTATTGGAAATTTTATTTAAAATATCTTATTTTTTAATCAGAGTCTTATAAATATTTATAATGCATAAATTAAGTACCTCTGACTTGCTCAGGGAGCGATCAGACACATATAGTGTCTTTGGTCTGGTTTGTCGAAGAATATTATTCCAAAAGTTACTGCCGAAGGAAAGATTGTTTTTTACACTTTCAAGATAACACGCATCTTCGGATTCATCTTTATATGCAATGAAATTCTAGAAAAACATTGTTTATTAGTGTAACTTTTTATTTCTTTTATTGATTTATTTTCAAGTTTTCCCATAAATGCCTAATTATATAAAAATATTTGTACTGAAAATAGAAATTCCGATCAGGGCTTCGTCAGAATCACATTTTATTTTTATTATTAATTATCTATGCACTATTTCCCGCTCGCTGTAGCGCGCCTATAATATTGCTAGTTGAAAGAATAATTGAAGGGAGCTACTTACAGTTTGATAATCTGTAAATGTTAGTCGACTTGAATAATTAATATCCTCTTGCGTAATACTATTACTGTTTACTGATCTGTCGAATCGTCTCTTTTCCTAAAAAACCAGAACAATTATCAAGATTGTTCTTAGTAATTCAACTTTTCTAGTTAAACAATTAAGTGTGCCAGTGAAATGGGGTGAAAAAAATTTGATAAGTAGAAAACAGATTAATGAAAATTGTTAGTATTTATCGGTTTATTATCTTCTGAACTCTAAAGAGTTCAAAACTTTCTTAGTCTCTCAGAAAAAATAATTTTTCACGCATTTGTCACTAGACAATTTTATCGGATTTGGAAAACGAAATGTGTTTTTAAATTCTGCAAAAGTTTCTCTTTGGAAATCTTAAATCTTTTCATTGTTGCACTTCACCACTTTTCGCTTAAACAAATGATATTTCTCGAAATATTCAAGCACATTCAGCAACATAAAAAGAACATTTACTGTGTTAGGAAAAAAAAGCAAATCTTACATAAAACTTGGAGAAAACCGATCGTCCGAAAACGATGAGGATCACGAGAAGCAGTCGCATGACCATCATCTCGAGGTCTTTGACGACTGAAGCTTCCCCAAGTTTCTTTTGCACTCGAGGCAAAGATGAAGACTCCCACTCTCGCGAAAATAAGATTTCTTTGGTAGATTACCCTCTCTTGATCCCACATCATCTTCTAAGGGACCTTCTCGTCGGGACAAAAAGGGACAATTTAATAGAAGACATTCCGTGAAACTCAGGACTCATTACGCTCGTTCAGGGATGGGCAAATTACGAAAATAAACAGTAGACACGTTTTTAAAAACAAACAAGAGTATACTTTCGAGGAATTGAGTATAGATCTGGATTTCTTCTATTTAAAATTAATTAGTTTTAACTGAGGAGCCATCTAAATTATGTAACAGCAAAATATTTCGTAAAAAGTTCACTTTTGTTCAAAGTAAACTTTTCCAATGAAACTTCACTATGTAGAGTGAAAATGAACTTTGGAAAATATTTTTTGCAATGGAATATTCAATAATTAAATCTCTCTTCTTATATTGGTAGTAAATTGTAGATGTTACAAATTTTCCCAAAAATAGGGGTAGAAATCGAAAAGATTAGGGAGTTAGGACATTATTTCTGGATCTGAATGGATTTAAGATAAAAATAAAATATGATAAATGTAAAATCATTGAATTCTATCTACATCCCTGTTTGCAAGTGATGCATTTGTTTAGCTCTCACGCGAATTCTCTTACTATCTCTTCTTGTTGCAGCTTGTGTCGCCTTATGCAATATCCGTCTCGAGATCTAGTTACTAAAATGATTAGACGAGTTAAGCATTATGTGAATAAATACGTGATACGCGTCAAGAAGAAATTCATAATTAACAAACTTTTCTTTATATCAGGCCTCAGACCCATATCCCTATATCTCATATTTTCCCCTATTCTTCTCTCTGAAATTGAATCAGTGAAACTTCACTGATTTTCAGTGATTTTAATGAACTCTTGTGAAAACTCTTGAAAATCCTTAAACTGTTTTGAATTCTTTAAAAAACCTTTTAAAAGTTCCTTAAAATCAAATGAAATCTCTTAAGATATCTTAAAATCCCATTAATATATAAAACTAATTAAAACGCCATTTATAAATATCTACTAAGTAAATAAATAAACTTAAAGTGGTTCTGGAAACTTTTTTTTGACATTCTTAAAAGAAAAGAAGGAAAAAAGTTCGTTAGACTATGAGCAAGAATAATTATCAGATCAAGAGAGCAAACACTTAGTAGAATGGTCCAGAGTTGCATTTTTTTCTCAGTTGATGTACATTAAAGTGTGACATATCACTGACTCAAGAATTTATGCAGATTCTAAATGAGTTTAATAACCCTTTATTAAGAATGAAAATAGCCTTAAGGGTGTTGGAGCCAAATTTTAATCTAAAAATTCGATTTCTTCATTTTACTCAAGAAATACATTAAATTTACATTTTTTTCTCTGCAGAATTAATCAATTTTTTACGAGAATTATGTGTGTAGAGTAAAAAAATATTTAATTCAATTTTTTTTTTAAGTAAAATGAAAATACTGAATTTTGAAGTCAAATTTTGAATTCCTCGTTTTATGCCAAAAATATTTATTTATACTTTTCTTTTAGTAAAATGGAGAATTGTATTTTGAGTTTGACACTTGGATCCAACGCCCTTAAATAGAATAGAAATATTCTAATTCTAGATAAATTTCTTCAAATAGTGATTTGTGTAAATTAATCTTTTAAGAATTTATTAAAAGCAATTAAGCTTTTAATAATTTTTCACGGATTCACTCGAAATGAAATTGGTTCGCTCGGATACAGCCTTCGAAATAAAACAGATTAATATGAACAGAAATTTTTTTAACCGAAACTTTCGCCAGGATAAAAAAAATAATTTTGCTGTTTTGATATTGGTGTCATTGCTTTTCTTTAATGACGTGGATTAATTGATCAAGGCGCGTCCTGTTTAAATGCTCTAATTATACATTCCAAATCATTTGTAGAAAACAGAACACTGCTCTATTCGAATCGAAGTTATCAAATAGCCCTCTTCTTCATTTATCAGCAAGATAATACACTTACAGAGCGTAGTGTCACGCATCAATTCAAGATCACATGTCATGACCGAGAAAATTCTATTGAAATGAAAGGATTTGATTCTGCATTGCAGATTACAGATTACAAGGTTTAAAATGTAATCTGCCCTAGTTTGTCTTACATATTTTTGGAATTACATATCTCGGTTGATTTTGAAGATTTTTGAGTCATTTTAAGCGATTTCGAAGGCTTTCATAAAATTTTAAGGAAATAGCAAACATCATTAAAACAATTAAAATATGCAAACTTCAAAACACTGGATTGTTTTAAATTATACGTAATACTTTCATCTAAATACATCAACTATAATTAACTCTAAGAAGAAGAATAAGAATCTAATCGTCTCAATAAACTTTCAGATACTGAAAAAATGTCCTTGAATCAATTAAATATGATTGAATAAATGAGAAGAAATTTCTTGGGCATTGATCTGATTCAAAATAGAAACTTGGTGTTTAATGTTTATAGCACCATTGCAAACTATCTATCGTCTTTGGAAGCGCGAAATTGTTTATTTTCTCTATAACTCTGCTTCAGTTTCTGCAAAATCTTGTAAGAGAATTCGCAATTTCAAGAAATAAATATCGTCTAGTTTAAGAACAGTATTTATTTTTGAATCAGTTAAAATTAAAATGCCCTACAATTAAAATTGTTGAATTTCAGGTTGAAATCACTTGATTTTTACCTTTTTTTGTATTTGAATATTATTAATTCTCCTTGTAATGTTTCCTGACCGCTGTGTTTTAGGGAAATATAAAAAAATAACAACAATATCTCATGTGTAGACTATTTATAATTGCTTTTCTCACGTTACTAACAAAACTTTCATAATTCGTAAAAAAAAATGAAGAAACATTTCTACATAGGCACTCTGGTGTATGTATATTTGTATAAACAATATTCAATCTAAGTTGCATACTACACGATACTTACTAACAATAAGTTTCTATCCTGACCTATACAATGTTACTTGTTAAGATTTAGCTTCGGATAGGAATGCTATTTACATCTTTTATATACATTTCTTACATTCAGACAGATTACAAGTTATACATTCTAGAATCATTACAATTTCACACCCAAAAAATATTCAGTCAATGTGAAGAAATAGAATAATTTACTTAATATTTCATTAACTAAGTACAACTTCGCCTGAACAAACTTTTAACAACTTTACTTTTACTCCTTTTAACTTTATAATAAAAGAGATCACGAAACCTATGCATAAGTTTTCACACGTTTTACTAGAACGAAAATGATTTTTAAGTACACTCGCTGTGTAAAATTCAATAGTAGAATCTATTACAGTTTTTTTGTAGTTGTTAATTTAAAAAGACATTTATCAAGAATATAGTTTAAGACTTTACTAGTTTTTCTAAATTATCTACCAGTTCGTTCAAATCTTTTTAGCCTATAAGTGTACAATTAAAATTATGATTGTTATTAACAGTTATTAAATTACGAAATTATAATACACCTTCTTCTTGCGATCTGTGCTCGACTCTGTGCAGAGTCTAATTTTCGCGTCAAAATTAAGTTAAATTCTGTTTCTCTTTTGAATAATTGATCAGTATTAAAATTTTGAAAGAGATTTTTTTTTACATTTGTTAGTTTGGAATCAAAAGCGAAAATTTGCTTTGGCGATCGCAAGACGACGAGACTAGTTTACACTCTTTCTGTTACCAGCGTTGGATAACAGAACCCGAAGAAATTCTTAATTATTGCAAATGTCCCTAGAGGAGGGCGTACTACTATTCACAGAATCGCGAATTTCACACCTCGATATGCTTTATTAATATTAAAAAGACTAGTTACTGCAAAAATATCTTAATTAAATCACTCACAGCTGCCAGATAAGGGCAAATATTGAAATAAACTTTTATTTTACACCATTCGCGAATTCTCATTTTTTAAGAATAAAATATTTAAATATTTTTCTTTGCAGAAAAAAGATTTTATAAAATTTCAGAGAATATCTAGAAAATCCTGTTTTTGCAAAAAAAAAAATTTCCCAATCGTTCTGTTATAAACTAATATTAAATACTTTGGAATAATATCTAAACTAATAACTTTTTACAAAACAATTTTTCGCCTAATGAAAATTAAGTAAAAAATTCGCATCCTGGTTATATGTATATTCACAAATTGATTTTTAACGATATCATGTATATAATCAAGATCAGCTCTAAGTATGAAAAAACTTTATATTAAGGCACATTCGAAACCTTAACGATATATTTATTCCTAAACTCTATTTGCTAAGTGGTCCCTATTAGGAAGATACTTGGAATAATATCGTTTTGGTATAGTGCAGTGACAATATTTTCATTTTTGATTTTCCAGAGAAATTTGAACGAATCCAGTAAAAAAGAAAACAGGAAAGCCATAAAAAACACGTAACCGAGAAAGGTACCCAGGTATCCATATACGAGAGTTAATTCTTCGATTAATTCGTACTCTTTGGACTCTTGATTGCAATTTGCTTATACAGAAGAAACGTCTTTTTAAAACCTTGTATCAATAATCACAAAATATGTATAAATTTTACTGATGCAGTAAAGGATTAGGTAATCGAAACCTTCAAATATTTACATATACTTTAAATAAACAATGTGTCATCTAAAACCTGATAAACCATCCAAATTTGATTTCATGTTCTTGAGTCTGTGCAGAAGTTCTTCAACTTTCAGAGAATAGAAAGTTAAGGATACAGCTTACTACAGTGTAAACTGCCTCAAGAAGAAAATGAAGATGATTGCATAAATCAATCAATATTCGCAATTTTAAGCGATCGCAAGATTCAAACTCATTGTCGTTGGTCTCGAGAAGGCGGAAGTCCTGGAGGGATCGGTATAATCAAAGGGTGGAGACTTCTTATCATTAGCAAGTCTACCAAGGTGTTCCGGATTCGGGGAAATGACCGAAGTCCGAATGGCCATTCTGGAAACGTCATCGAACTTGTCAGCTTTGCAGCATCCCAGGACTTCCGTTCTTTCTAGACAGATATTTTTTGGAGACGAAGGTCCGGAAGACTCAGCAGCAATTGGTACTTGAGATGTTTTCGTATGTCTGATTATAGCAGAGAAGGCAGATGAACTTCTCTGATCGTTCGTCAGTCCCTGTAGACGAGGAACTATGACACTGGTCGGTGACGCAGTAATACAAGGCGTCATAATCCTGTTCTGGATCAAGGGAATTGGTGATAAATTCGTTTTCGATGAAATCGATGTTTTCGATGTTGTCGTGATGGGGGTTTGAGGCTCTGTTCCGTCTCGCTTTTCTGAGGAAGATCGGTTATAAGATCGCATGCAGGAAGACTCTTCATGTTTGTAGAGGTAGGATTTCAAGGCGAAAGCTTTACCGCAGCGAGTACATTTGTAGGGTTTTATGGTTGAGTGAGTTTGAGTGTGGGCTCGCAGATTAGACTTATCAGCAAATGCCTTGGTGCAGATAGTGCAAGGGAATGGCTTCTCACCTAGAAATAAATAAATATTATTAAAATTAGATTAAGAAAAGTGTTTCGAACAGCAAATATCAAATATCAAATTGAATTCCTCACCTGTATGAGTGCGAATGTGTCCAGATAGTAGCCAAGGCCTTGAAAAGCATTTACCACAGTATTGGCACTTGCAACCCTGATTGTGGGTCCGAACATGCATGCTGAAAGCCGGAATGCTAACGTAGACCTTGTCGCAGTGAGGACACCTCCGAGCTTTCTTATCTCCAAGCGACCGATGGGTTTGCCTGTGCCTTGCCAGATTCGATGAAGTTGAATATTTTTTCCCACAGTCAGAACACTCGTGGTCTTCATTCTCTTCGCATTTGGAAGTTTCGGACTGAACGGAAGTCGCTCTCCTAGGCAAAGTCGTTGTAGATAAAGGAGCTGGTTTAACATGCAACTCGGATTCATAGGAGTGTCTTGATGTAGGTGTGAAGTTGACTTCTTCTTCACTAACTGGATAGTGAGAATGCTTCGCTGGGATTCGTACATCCAGGAGATCGGGGAAAGTTCTCTGCGCTTCTTCGACCTCTCGTTCGGACTTGGCTCTTTGCAAAAAGAGCCTCGTTATTTCTCGCAAGGACCGCTCCTTCGCATTCGGCGTGAGCACCTCGTGGGTCTGAAATAGAAGATGGAAATTGTTATTGTTTATTCCTTTGGTGAAAAAAATTCAAATAGATGGAATTTCTATCTTTTTAGTTACAACAAGATACAATATTATTTATTATACAGTAAATCGAAAATTACCTTGACGTCTTTGGTTGATTGTTGTTTCAATGGTGAGCTGGAAATTTTAATATTTTCAACGACCTGTGTAAAATTGGGTGACAAGGGTCGTTGATAGAGAATTCTGCTTGGATGGTTCAAGGTTCCAGCAGCAGCAGCCAAGCTAACTTCTGCTAATTTGGTCAGATTGTAAAGCTCTTCCGGGCAATCTGACGAGGTCTCGCTACCACATTCGCTGGCGCCGTCCGAGGTCGGCTGACCGCTTCTGTATTCCGCAACCCTCAGTTCGCGCTGGGGGCTGTATTCTGCAAGAATTCAGAATAGGAAGAACATTAGAGACAACGTGGCACTCAAAGCTACATATCACTACTACCGATTCTAAGGCCTTTGGCTCTCGTCCAGGAAAGCTTCTCGAGCCTAAAGTCGTTTAAATTGAATGTCGAGGCTTTGATGGACATCTTTAGGAGATTGCAAACTACTGTTCTGTGGATTTAAACTTTGAATGTTGAGAAAAGTAGAGTGTCTTCTAACCGTCAAAATCGAGAAATAACCGGAATTTAAATAAAATCGCCTTCGAAAATCAAAGTTTGTATCTATTATATGTAATTATAAAATTTCAAAGGTACAATAAATTTCATGATTTCACAAGTCTACAAGATGTTTGCAAATATTTTAATAGATTTTAAGAGATGCAATAATATTATTAGGAATTTTAAGGTATCAATAAAAGATTAGTAGGGATTTCAAAATATCAAAATATTTTTGCAATTAATTAAAAGTTTCAGTGGAAAATGTTGTAATTTTCCAAATGTAATTTTTCCCAAGAAAATGGAGGGAAAGCCAATCAATTAGGAATTTTTCTGGTAATATGAGTGCATATTTTTAATTGCTTATTACTTTTTTTTATCAAAGTGTTCTATTTCAAGATTCTCTTACAGAAAAAGGTGTAACATTGAGACTTGAGGTGGAGAGGAAGGAGGATTTCAGTGTCTGCTCTGTTTTTGGGAAGAACAGAAATAGAGCACTAGTTAGATTGAGTACGTGTTCGTTAATGTATGCTCCGACGAACATTTCGTGGAGGGGTTGACGGCATCGCGACGGCATGCGTCGTGTATCCCGTGACGCATCTTGGCGTATTCTATTGCTATTCTTATGCACACGTTAGAGTTTTTTTTCTTCTATTTCTTTTGCCTTTTCTTGCCTTTTTTTAAAGAGGGCAGACGCATGGCCACGAGACCGTCTCGACTCCACAGGTTTTCCACCTCCGGCAGCACAACGAATCTCCAACCACCTTTTTGCCTTCAGACTTCGAGGTCAAGAACCTCAAGTGATCTATTACTATTAGAAATTAGAATCTTCCAGGTGTCCACTAACCGGAAGACCAGAAAATAATCAAAAATTGAAATGAACCCAGGAAATATCCGGAAATTTAAATAAATCTCCAAATCAAATTAGGAATCGTATTTAAAATTGAAAAAAAAAAACAAATTTTTAATACATATATTGTCATTCAAAGCTTTTTAAGTCTCTTAAAATTCCTTGACACCACTTAAAATTAATTTTTTAAATCTTTTGATGCCTTAAAGTTCATCGAGCATTTTAAAATTCATAAAAATCTCTTGGAATTGTCAAAATCTGTAAATTTATTTTATTTGTCATTTTATTAAAATAAGATTAAGTATTTCTAATATCGTTTGTCCTCTGGAAAGTTTACAACTTTAGTTCAAAGGTTCAGAATTTAGTCGGGCTACTCAATGCGAATTTGGGTAATTAGTAGCCCAATCTGACAACTCTGTTTGAGGGTCATTAAAACATCGACCCTTTGAAGTTTGCTTGAGGTAAGGACGCCTCAAATTTAGCAAGATTTAGAATATATATAAAGCAGGTATAAAAGTTTGGCTAGGTATATAAAACATGCCTAAGAAGTTTAGTCTATCTCAATTCAAAGTATAGGTAATTGTATTAGGATAATAGAGGATAATCCCTTGTACTTATTGTATCTATCTATTGTACTACTTCTATCCCTTACTTAGTCATTCATGAATAAGGCCTTCCTAAGTGATGAATTTTACACCGACACTTTATTTTAGAAGGTTGGATAATTATATTCAGTATTAGTTTAAATTTTACTTCTTTTTAAGCAGCTTAAAATATTTTCTAATAACAAATAAGTTGCATTTTGCCTGAAAAGCGCCCCAATACTATATTTTCCATTTATTTTTTCATTTATTTATTAAAGAAACTTTTACTTATTTCTAAACTAAAAATTGTAGTACAGAGTTTTTGAATTCAATTCATAACGAAAAAATAAGTTAGCGATCGTTAATTTCCCACAAACTTGAAATCCACCTGTTGAATCATACGCTTCATAATTAAAATAAACTTTCCATCTCGTTTTACTCTCTGGCTTTACAGGAACCTAATTTTTATATTAAGCCTGTATTTTCCAAATCATTAAAAGAAACTTCCATTTTTCTATGAAAAATGTGAATGAAATATTTCAACAAGTATTATAAACCTGTAAATTCAAATTTCATCCAAGATAATTGTTTCACAATCAATCTAACTGTTTTTGAATGAATCCTAATTAGACGATTCTGATAAAAGTGAAGATTACTCAATCGTATTAAGTCTCAAACTTACTTAACACTGCCAGAAAAACTTAATCTGAGGAAAACTTACCTCGCACAGTTTCCTGATTCTGAAGCTCCTCAGTGCCATTGTACCGGCGGCGGGTGATAAGAAAGGCCCTCGGCATATTTCTTCAGAATTCTTCAGCACAAAAAAATGTGTTTCCGCAAACAGCACGTATTATCAACAACACAGGACCGAATCTCACCACTGGAAGAACTCACTTGTGATTTTCTGATCACCACTTCCTAAACTGTTCTGTGAGCCTCGACGACAGAACTAAAAATGAACTAATGAAGTAACATTCACCAAGTTGTCAAGTTGAATCCAATCTTGAACTCTACAGGACAAGTTCGTGAAACTTCGGGTTTGAGGGCTTCGGAAGGAATCTCGATGAACCCTTGAGGAGGGTACATTCGCCACGAGAGTTTCGGGCGTAATAGTTGGTCCGGCTAAGATTGGGGGCTACATATAGAAGCAGAATCTCCCTCATCCTCTCCCACCCCTTTGCTCCTGCTTCTTCTACTTCTTCAGCTGCTCTGAGTATAAGTATTATACAGAACCACGCGCCCACGAGTGCCGGTGCCCAATTCGTTCTTGCTTTTAACTAAACACATGTATCTACTAAATATATGTATATGTGTGTATTTATGCCCCTTTGTGTAAGTATACACATATGCATGTGAAATTGTGAACCAACACGAAGGTAGAAAACACTACCACGGGGAACAGATTGAAACGATTCGAATTTCGAATCATCAGCATATGCAGTGGCATGTGCCGACCACCCTCGGCCTGATGTCAGTCCTGGGTAAAAGAAGAACAGATTTTGATTTCAGATTCCATTTTTTAGCACCAGAATGTGATACGCGTGCCTCCCTGTGAAAAAAAAGCGAAAAAATATTATAGAAAATCAACATTATAGGTAGCGATTATAGGAAATTCACATACGCAGAAAAAACTTTTCTTGAATTAAAGAAACTTTCTTTGAATGATACAAAAAAAGAAAATTTTCTTTAATATAAAGGAATTTTTACTTTGAATTATTAAATCAAGTTTCTTTTCTGAGTGATTGCACCCAAAAAATAGTTTCTTTGAATTAAAGAAACATTTCGTTGACGCTATATCAAAGAAACTGATTTCTGGGTGCAAAAGTCATCAATTTGAAGCTATAAATAATTTTGAATATGACAAAAATATGTTGAACGCGTTAAGCTTAAATGAGATATTGAAAATTATTAGTTAATTTAATATAGCATTTGATTTCTATCTCTAGCTTGACACGGACAAATGTGCTCACTTTTATTTTTCTTTGTAAAGCACACGTGCCAACAAAAAGAAGCTTGTTATCTTGCCAACAACCTGCGTTTAGTCCACTTAATTTCAAACTCTATTTTTTTAAAGCCTAAATGGATTAAAACGAACAATAATATTTGTTTAGAGACTAAATAATTAATTTTATTAAATTAGAAGATCTGAGGGTATAATCACTTGAAATTTCTTAAAATCGGATAAATTTCTGATAGTAAATTATAAGAGTAACAGGTTTCAGAAAAAAATTGTCAGTTTTCTATCAGTTGTAAATGTAAATCATATTTTTATATATATTTAAGTCTTACATATATAGAATTATTTTGCGTTAACCGCAAAACATAAACTCCAACAGCTTTTATAATAAAAAAAAATCCGCTTCCTTTCCATTTATTTTCCCCTACTTTTCTACAATATATGTATATTGTATAGCAAAAAAATTATGATTTCTACCGCTACCTAGTGTGATTCATCCCAAAGCGCACTGATTTTTCTCACTGACAAAAAAAGAACCAAAAGAACCTGATGATGACTGACACTTCCGCATTTATAACTTCTGAAATTGTCAGTTTGTCACTAAGAAACATTCCGAACCTTCTTTTTTTAATTTTATGTATATTTTTGTTTCTGAACTAATTATAATCGCTTTTTTTTCAAATTTCTGTCTTTAAATTGGATTATTATTCGAAATTAAATTTCCACTTTTTTAAATAGAAATTTGCATACGGAGCAAACAAATATAAAAGTTTAATACTTTTTATGTAAAACGAAGAATTTCAAATCTCAATTAAAACTTCATTTTTTCATCCAACACTTTCAAAGTTATTAAATTTTTTGCTATTATGTAACATATACCAAAGCTAATAAAAATCCCATCCGCATCTAGCAGTTGAAAAAATATACATGCAGAGATAAATAAAGCAGAAGAGGAAGTATTAGTGGAAAAAATACAAGGACAGAAGTTTGCCTTCCAGGTTCTGCTTTTTTCAGTTCATCACATGTATGTATTTGTTTCTATTTCTACATACATAGCAATTCATTATGAAAGTATGCAAAATAAATAATCAAAAAGATTCAAATTTAATAAACAATATTTTTAAACCACCTCCTTTTTTAATCATTTTTAAGAATATAAATTTTAAGTAAGAAAAAAGAAGCGTAAGTTGAGGGGTGTCATGATCCATTGTTTATACGATAGCATTACAAGGGGAGATCCATGGTTAAAAAATCGTATAAAAATATTTTGCGTAATTAAATGGATGACCCCTAAGTAGGAGATGATGCGTAGAATGGCTCTTGCAGACACCTGCAGACGCACGAGATATTTCGAAATCGAAGACTACTCAAGAGAGAAAATTTTGAGGCTCGTTGATTTCTCTGAGACGAGAATCAAGAGGTTTTGCTCGGCGATTGAATGAATGCCTCGCGAGTTAGTCAGCGTCGCGGTGCTAAATTCGGCGGACGCCTGGCGTCTTGCCAGAAGAACCACCCAGCGCACCAACCTGCTTCGTGTTCCTCCACCAACAGACAAACGCACGAGAAAAACGACGCCATTCTCAGATTCTCTACCTTTTCTCAATCCCCTTTTATCCTTTTATTACTTTATTATTTCTTTTCTATTTCATTTCCCTACTGAATGTTCCCGACGACAATAAACACTCCTGAGTTTCATTGTCCAGTAGAGAAAGTTGATTTAAGTCGGTCCGGGTTTTGGAGCAAGTCGGTGCAAGTAGTAGATTTAATTATTCCTGGGATGGCAAAAGATGTCGATGATGAGGAAAGATTTTGAGGGATATTTTATAAAAATTCGAGTGACTTGAGATTTCATGAAATTTGAATGAAAGTCACAGGATTTTAAGAATTGTAAGGAATTGGATCAGTTTTTAAAAAATATGAAAGGATATTCTATAGTTTTCAAAAGATTACAGAATATTCAAAGAGATTTTAGGGAATTCGTTCCAAAAAATATTTAATTTTGAAAATCGTTCGAATCCCATAAAACCTCTTCAATTTTTTTGCAATCAGTTAACAATCTGCGAAATTTCCTAAGATTTTTTGAAATTCTTTACAATCCCAAAGAGTATCTAACATTTCGATTTAATCTCTCGAAATCGTCACAAATCTCTTAGAATCCTTTAAAATCCATTGCAATTATTAAAAATAATTAATAGCAATAAGATCGATGGCCGTAGCTTTGGGTGATTATCCGTGATCTCTAGGCCCTAGATCATGAAAGTTAAACACACGTTTGGGCGTGTTCAGCACTCGAATGGGTGACCGTTCGTAATGTTAGTCGTATTTTCGGGCGATTCACGACTCGCCAACAGATACCTGAGAATCGAACCCAAGTGGACCCCCTGTGGTGGTGGCCACCACTCCCACACCATCAGCGCATTTCACTCCTCCGCAAATGTCTCACTATTACTATTACTACCTACAATTAGGACAATTTTTATTTCATACTTCTCAAGGTGTCAAAAACAGCAGGCAATTTCAAATTCTGGACTGATTGAAACCCTACCTTCCATATGAAAAAATGATGCATAAAAATAATATTAAACATAATTTATATTATAAAATATATAGGAAAAATATATATTGTAATGTTCGAAGCGAAAAACTAAAATATTAAAAAATTTTATCATATAGTTATAAATAAAAACTAAGAATTTCAGTAAAAAAAAGAGAGCAACTTTTTAAACATGCCAGTTTTGAGCTCTTGAAGCCTCAGCTGCCAGTCTTAAGCCTGGAAGAATCCAAATGAAAAAATTATACATACAATATATATTTTTCCTACATATTTTATACATAAATTATGTTTAATATTATTTTCATGCATAATTTTTTCATATGGAAAGTAGGGTGTCAAACAGTCCTGAATTTTACATTGTTCTAATTGTAAGTAGTGATAGCAGTAATAGTTGGGTTCGATTCTCAGGTATCCGTTGGCGAGTCGTAGACTGCCCGTATTTTCAATACGTTTAACTAGTCTCAATTAGATAATCAGTCGTCTGGACTATGTGTATTACCAGCTATTGCTCACATTTTTCTAACACAGAGTTTCTCAGTATATTGGTACCGTTTTAAAAACGCTTTTTTGAGAAAAATGCGTTTAAAACAATAACAATGCGTATAAAGTAGAATAACCCCTTAATAGTTCGCAAAATTATTTTTTTTGTCGCTTACTAATAGTGTTAAAGACTTTTACTAACATACTTTGTAGTTTAATTGAATTTGAAAAGCATCCGAAGGAACAGGTGTCTTGTGCCGCCATCGTCGTCGTATCGACGTCGCATCCGAAAATAAAGCAACGAACGTCGGGTACTTTCTGACGCAAGTAACATGCTTGCCAAACGAAACGTACGACGCCCACTTTTGTTCAAAATTTCGTCCTTATCGTTCCGTCACATACTACCTCGTTCATCATCCAGAAAGTTCAAGAAGACATCTCGATCTAAAAATATAGACAAAATAGAGTTTTATAGCTATATTTAAATTTCATTACAATTTTTTGGATTAAAATTCATTCTGAACCAATCTGAAGACACTTTTCAATCCATGCTTCCATTTCGAATGAATCCGAGCCTCATCCGGAAAGATTTTTTAATTTTTCGGATTAATTTTGATAGAATTGACGGGATTCGTTCGGATTGATTTTGAATGGGCCTCGGATTAATTCGGATTGAAAACTTCCTCAGGATTACATCGGAATGAAACTGGTTCAGATACAAATTTCGGAATGATTCGGAATGAATTTCAATCCGAAATTTTCACCAGGGTAAAAAAAATACCGAGTTGGATGGCTTGGAGTGACTGAAAGTGTTCCATTATAAAAAGTGTACGGTTTGTCCGAGTCAATATGGCACCTTTCCCTTGAAATGTGAAAACAAAAATAAGAAGCCTTTCTTTTTTTTTCCAAGAGCGATTCCGTCTAAAATAATCCTCGACTTCCTGAATGCTGATGAAAAACTTTGGAAGAGTCGAGAGGTGGTTTGTAAAGTAGGAAGCGCGCGTGGCTCTGGTAAATTATATCCCTCGCCCACACACCCTTGAATCTGTTGTTTCTAGCTCGACTTTCTGAAAAAGGACAAAAGCTCAGACTCAGATTCACTATTTAAGTTTAAAAGCGTAAAAGAAGGAGGGACTTTAGAAGGGGTCGAGGGAATCGTGTTTGGCCTCGGCATGGGGTTGCTGAGCTATTTCAGTCGGTGCCTGGTGCAGCTGTCGCTTCTCCGGGTAAACCACCTCCCAGTTCGCTGCACCACGGTCATCCTCGAGGTAAGGAGTCTGTAGGTACAGAAATTCCTGGCTTCAAGAGTACGACGACCTCTTGAGCTTTTCGACATCTCGGAGACCTTGAAAGAACTTTCCTTCTTCCACTTCTTCGTCTTTTTGGAATTGTTATATTTCGGGAAAACCCAATTGCAAGGCCACCTAAGATACTACTGTAAATAAAAGATAAATTAATAGTTACTCTATCTCTAAAATTTCAATATATATCACAAAATTTCTTCAAATTCCTTAACATTACTTAAAATCTTGTTCCTTAACATTACTAAAATTTTGTTAATTTCATTTTCCATGCTTGTAAAGCTTGGCCCGAATAACATCTGCAGATTTTATACAAATGTTCATCATTTTGGTTCAGAAAGGTGACAAATCAAGAGGTCGTTCTACCGGATGTGCAAAGAGACGAGGAGAATATGTTGAAGTAAATTCAAAACAGGAATGCAGCAGTCAGAAATTCCCATTGGCATTCAGCCAACATTTTATTTACTGGACCTCCTACTCATCTTCCAGTCTTGTCATCCACTGACTGGAGGAAGCCACCCGCAAATTTTCATTTTGCAATTTACATCTACATGAGCACTTTCCTCGAATTGCTTCACGGAAGTGAAACTTACTAATGCTTTTACTAATGGATCATATAAAGTTAGTAGTAATCAAATAACAGCTTGTGCTTTGAACAAGACTTTGAGCAAGATGGTCATAAACGTTATTACATATACTAGGAATAGTATACGACTAATTTATAATATGAATTTCAAAACTAAATAAAATTATATGCCGTTCAATTTCCTAAATATTTTATTCATGTAAATTGTAAGAGGGAACCCTGCCATAAATTGAAACAGAGTTTTTTCTACCAATTTTTTAAGTACTTTTGTGTTTCTTTTAAAAAACGGCACGTACCATAAACGTAAACTAACTAACTACGTCTTACTTATACCCAATCGTTTAGACTTCAAAAAGAAAATACTCAATATCTCTTCTCCAAAGAGTTTCATTTTCAAAAACACACTATTCACTCAGTTTTTTTGCGTATTTCGTTTACAACCCTCTGCAACGCGCTCTAGATAAATCTACAGAATGAGGGGTACCTACAGCGAGGAAAGATGAAGAATAATGCAAAAAAAAAAAGAGAAAATAAGAAGTGACTTAGGAAGGCGAAGATGTTGTCGACCGGAACGACTCTTAATTTAGTTCTGGGTGCAAAAGGTTAACGCTATATGGGGAGTGCTTATAAATCTGTGGAAGTCGTCGACATATAGACGACATATATAGACTATAAAGACATAAGTATATGCATATATAAAGGAAGTGGGGAAGAAGTAAAATTAAGTAAGGGGGTTTTGAGCGCGGATCAAAGAGTGCGTTTTGGCTCGTGTTGCTCTGTTGGTGAGGAGGATTTACAATCTACAGGAACAGGGGTTAGTGGGGAAGGAAGCCGAGACAGTTCCTTCCGGAACAGCAACTCACAGCAACTCACAGCCGCCTGGATGGTTTCAATCCCCTTCAATTCCTTTACTTTGTTTTTCTTTAGTTCAGTTTTATGCAGACTGCAGACGCGCACCCACTTTTCAGTCCAGTTGAACCACTCCGTGCACCAATGTGCAGAAAAAACACCTTGAATAAAAATAGGATCTTTGTCTGGTCCAATGGCAGATCTGAACGGCCGCTGACGGCCCAACCTGCACGTTATACGTTGTTCAACTGTCCTCAAAAAAGATCTCTAATCACTATCCGATCACCATCCCCTGTAAAAAGAGTTTTAATTTAAAATTGTTGAAAATTCTGATTGATCGGATTCATTCGGATTACAAGTTCGGATTCATTTTTATTATTTGCAAATAGCAATATTAATATGGATAATCACGGATAATCAATAATTCTAAAGAATTTCAAGAAGATTACCCTTTTTCTCTTTTGACCCTCAGTAGAGTTTTGGATGAATTTTTAAAACACGAGAAGAATTCAGGGGATTGATTCGCCCCCATTAAGTGGTACGTCATTCTGTTCGCAGGTGGTAGGGTGGTTCCTGAAAACGCACGCACACGAGCACGTGCGTGTCTTGCAGACGATCTGACGATGTGGCTCAAAACCAGAAGCGATCAGCTGGCTGGCCATTCGGTACATGCAAAGAGATAAAAACGTGGTTCCCCCCTCGAACTCAGCACCCGCATCCTGTGCCACCAGCTCCCCCTAAATAAAACCCAGCTTGTCCATTTTCATTCAGAAATAATGCGAGTCACTGGGCAGACTCTCTCATTCACATAAAATAGGCATCGCGATTGGTAGATATAGGAAATTCAATAATATTCAGCTGCCACTTGCATCATAGGATCTCTAGCATCACCAGGCCAAGGTGTTAAAATTTCATACCCCTTTTTGCTCAAGCACATTAGGGTGTCCAGAGAAAATCTCAATTTTTGAAAGTTGAAACGCTATCATCAAGTTTTGCACGTTTTGATCAAAGAAAAAACCCGTTTGACACGTTATTGTGTTACTAATATAATACGCTAAAATTTGCAATGCGTTACCGTTACTTTTTTGAAAAAACTTATAAAATCCCTGAAGATTTGCAAAAATCAAATAAAATCCCATGAAATTCTTGAAAATTTTTTGCAGAACTGAATGGCAGCAGACATAGAAGAGTGAGTGTGGGTGTATGTTAAAGGGAAATAGCGATGGACCAAGCCTGGAAAGAATAAAGATGAAGCAAAAGAGAACAAGAGAAAAAGAGAAAAACAGAGAAAGAGAGGGGAACAGGGTGAAGGAAGAAGGAAGAGGGGGAGGATAAAAGAAGGGCGCGTGGCGGTCGCGTGCCGGTTGGCGCTGGTGACTCGGTGTCTGCGACCCTCTTAGCCTCCTGTCTCCGACCCTTCCCTCATCATACCATCATCCTTCCTCAACCTCGATCTCATCCCCTTTGACTCGTCTCGCCAACCTACTTCGTTCTCTATCATCTCTCCACTCTTCTGCCTCTCGACCTCGACACCGTCTGGATGTCGAACTGTTGAAGAGATTAAAGCTCTAATCGTAATTCCACCTCCTGGATCGGCTCACTCAAGACCTTAAGTTCAACTATTCTTGAAGCATGGAACCTGAAAGATGGAATGATTTTACAATTAGTTGCCTTATATTTAATTAGTGAATTAATAATTTCTCCACTTTCTAATAGAGATTTTCAAGTCCCATATTTAAATAATTTTTTAAAATGATTTTAGGAGGTTTTATTGAATTTAAAGAGATTTTCAGGGATTTTAAATATCCTCGTGGAATTTTAATGAATTTCATGAGATTTTAATGAATATAAAGGGGCTACAAGAGTTTACTAGAAATTTTTCATTTTAAAAATGTTTAAAAGAGATTCGACGAAATACCAATCAAATTTTAAATAATTTAATTAGATTTTGTAGGATTTTAAGAAACTTTATGAAACTTATTGAGCTTCCACAAAATAGATAAGTTGTTATAATTCAAAAATTAACAATTCTCAATTATTTTACAAAATTTTGAAATCCCTTGAAATTCATTCTTGAAATCCTTGAAATTAATTATGATTAATTCAGTTTGACCGGATTCATTGGGATTAAAAGTTCGGATTGATTTTTAATGGGCCTCAGATTAATTCGGAAAATTTCGGATTTGAATAAATTTCAATCCGAAACTTTCGTCAGGACCGTCCCAGTTTCTAATTGAATTAGTAAGAAACTACTATTAATTAGTAAGAATTAACTAATTCAGATTGAGATAGACGGAGGTTGCGGCTGAAAGAAGAATTAATATAGAAGCAATGATTTCGCGAACGTCCTCATAACAAACAAGTTTGATAAGTGATAGGTATGCGGGTTAACGATTGGGAACATCCTAAGAGATTGATCTGCGATTGATCTGCCTGACGTAATTTGCAGATTTCTCTTTGGCAGGTTGGCTACTTCGAAAAGGGACACAGGTTGTGTCCGGATCTATTTCTAATCATTGGCAGCAAGTGAATTCATGGATCTATCTATCGTTCGCAACTACCTATAAAGCATAAGCAAACAATTTATTTTGGCTACAATCTCGCGCTGACATCCGTTAATATACTTTTATTTATTCTAACACTAATCTCGTCACCCAATAACACTAACAGTAATAATAAATCGCATTGATTTTATTAAGTTTCCTGATCTCGTTGTTCGAAGTCTAAATTTCTATTCGAGGCTTAAAAAATTGAATAATTTTTATAGCTAGTGTCGAAGAGATGATTGAAATTTTCAGTTCAACGTGGTAACCATAAAGATTTTAATGAAGAATGTATAGTGCTGCCCTGTTTATTTTCTCTCGCGCTAAACTTAGAACCGCCGATTTGCTTTAGTGTGTCGATGAATTTGCCCTTCTATATGCAGGCTTATTCTTAATCTATTTGCGATAACCAATCAGACTCTAAGATGGTTTCATATAAAGTGATTTCATTAAAAATGCTCAAATACAAATAATAAAAATTTGACTAACTGAATTATAGTAGTCTTTTATGTTTAACTATCGAATTAGTAATGTTTCCTCTTTCTGCTAAATAAAATAGTAAGTCATCTACTACCAAGAATAGGAACATACAAAAAATGCAAAAAGAAGTACGGCTTATCCTTTAATCCACTTCGAGGAAAAAGAGGAAGCAACTACCATTGTATGAACTACTGGGTGGGTTGTACCACATGGCTTTGCAATGAATGAAATCGCTGAATGTTCTTGAGATATTAGAAGAGTACATTCATATCAAGAATCAAGTACCAGCTTTTGGAACGCAGACATGATTTGAAAAGCTCTTTTGGTACATTCAATTTCTGTTTGAAGTTTCAAATCTGAAGCAGTCTTTCAATTTCAATCTATATATTTGAACTGTAATTTTTAATAACACAGAAAAGAATAAATAAAGAAATGCAGAAAATTTTACTTAAAAGTGCGCCATTGATTATAGAAACCCCACGCACTGCGATAGTATTTCCTTGAAGCAATCATCTTGGCAAACAGCCATTAAATATTGAGTGCTTTCAATGCTGTTTTCATCTGAGATATATACTATCGGTTGTTAGAGCGATTCTTGACGTAATATCGTAAAATATTTTCGAAATGAACTTTGCAAAATTAAATCACAGTTTTTATCTTATCAATGCATTAGGCATTGATAAAATTGGACAATTTTTCTACTTTCTCTGCCCAGCAAAAGAATTCGGGGTTCTTTGATCCTCGCAAGCTGTTTTAACTTCAGTGGTGACATTTGTCTCGCGAATCCCTCAGGATGTTAAAGGACCCCTCATCACGGAAGGGTCCAATTCCCTCTGGTACTTTCAGGTTCATCGTCCCCGGATCTGTCTATCGTTCCTCCCCATAGTCCGCAGCCGCCGCGCCGTTCTTCGGAAGAGTGGTCCAAGTCCCAAGTCCGCAAGAGAGAAGTGAGCAAGATCCTTTCGGCTCCTCTCTTAATTTCTAGTGAGGAGGCCCTAAGGCCAAACACATCTGCGCCAAGCGGATGCAGCCTGCATTTTATGAGCCGCCCAATGCAACCGATTCTTATTCGTGCACCCGCACTCACCCTCCACTGTTCGCGCGGAACCGCACAACGACTTCTATAATTAGATTTCCTTCTTCGTCTCCTGCCTAGACACCTTAGTCGAGATTTGGCGTTCCTTGCCCCTGATGAATGCTTTTTATGACATTTTTTGTCGATCCTTTGTTTTATTTTTTATATTCCCGACAGAAAAGGTATTAGATTTGAGTACAATTTGACCCCCACGGATTTCATCAGATCTTCACCTTTTGAGACCCCAATCTCTAAATCTGAATCAGCAATAAGTATACCACTGAATCCAATTAGTATATACGCTGATTGGAATCAGTGGAATATTTATATATCGCTGATTCAGATTAAGAGAGCATGAATACGAAAAACAAGTTTTTGCGACATTTTATAGGATTTTAAAGAGATATTGAAGCATTTAAGAAAATTTAAAGGTCTCCAAAAGGTGTCTCTCCTAGAGAAAGCTTCGGATTGAAATTCATTCCGAATCAATTCTGAAATTATACGTACAGAGCGAGAAAATATCTAATTCAAATATTCTTTAAGTTAAATCAAAATATTGAATTTTGAAGTTAGATTTTGAATTCTTCATTTTATGCAAAAAGTATCGAAATTAAATATTTTTTCTCTCTGTATGCAGTCTTACATTTAAAAAAAGATTAGCGCTACAGAGCGAAAAAATATTTATTTACAATATTCGTTGAGTAAAATAGAGAATTTAATTTTGAGATTTGAGTAACACCCTTAAAAGTACCGAATTGATTGATTGGATTATAAAGTCTAGTTATGAACCTTTTTGTCTTTAATTCTGAACATGTAAATGGGAGCAGAGTTAGTTAGCCATGTAAGGTTTAGGCAGGCTGGGGGTCGCTAATTTTAGTTTGACTCGCAAGCTCGAAGACATAGCAAGCAAAATCGGCAGCTGGTGATTCGAGTTGGCGACATAGCGCCGGCGCAAGTCCAGCACGTGGCTTGACGCGTGTCTCCGCAATATTTGCCTATGTGGATCGGACATCCCCTTCAGTTTTCAGTCATTTCAATGGCGTAAGCAAAAGGTCATTCCGGAAAAAAGAGAGACAGGGAGCAAACAAGGGTGTCAAGGGCGTGCTAAGTACCCTCTTACCCTCTTCAAAATGATTTGTATTCCGAACATAAGGAAAAACTTAAATAGACTTCCTTGTATTTTATAGATATTTAGGGTTTCTATTAGTAAGATGAAGAAAAAAAATTAGAAATCAGAAACACTTCACTGAACCGAATTATACACATTCGAGTGCGATCAGTGCTCGGATGGGTGACTGCTTCTAATTTATGCTTAATTTTTAAAAATTAATTATCTATTTTATACTACTCCCGTATTTAAATGTACTGCCTCACACCTCAATTGTTTATTATTAAATTTTAGTTACGCCACTGACTTTACTTCCTCTTGTCAAATCGCAGAAGTAAATTGTGTTCTCCACCTAGCACGCCAGATGCATATTGCGAGCGCGTGCCCTTTATTTCTTCAAACTTATGCAAATTTAGCATGCACGTCACTTTCTCGCGATATGAAAAATTTCTGACTTGATATTTCTCAGAATAGCTTGACTCAAATTCAATTTTATCCCCATTCATGTCTTCTAATTCAGAGTTTATATTACAAAAGATAACATAATTTTCACGCTTTTTAAAATGATTTCAAGGCAAGTACGGGAGACCAGGGCAATTCGAGAACAAGAATTGACGGTGCAAAAAGAGAAAAAGCAACTTCAAAATAAATACATTCTCTGATTAGAATGTAAAAACTGTCCCGAATTGCAACGTGTCCCGAATTGCACCGGTACTAGTCCCTAATTACCCTGACACAGGGGTACCAAAAACCGAAGACCGTTTCTTTGTATTATAAACAAAAAAAAACTAAATAATAATTATACTTGCAAATTTATCCTTAGCGATATCTCGAAATGAAAAAAGTGAAATTGATTTTTTCATGACAGAAATCCAGAAGGCAAGGAAATGTGTTTTTCTCTTGGTGAAAGAGAAAGGGACATGCGAGATCTGGCAGCGGCTGGTGCAGCGGATGTTTGAGATGTTACTTCCAAAAGCTCAAGCTGATGGTTATTCCCCTTCGTGAGTTCATAGTGCACCCTGTTGCATATATACAGGGAGGAAGCACCTCAGCGGATGTGATGTTTAAGGCACGAGGAAAAAAGTTCCTCGTATAAATAGGCAACGGTGGTTGCTCGGGTGGTCGTCCGTTTTTCAACGAGTAGATCTGCTTTGACCTATATCTCAAACATTTCATGTCATTACACAGCAGGGTGGTCTGAAAAAAATTAAATGTCTTATTTCAAGGCTCCTGAACTCACAATCAAGTATTTATTTCGAAAGAAGCTTTTTTTCAAGAAAAATCCCGTAAAATCTTTTAACATCACTTTAAAGTTCTTAAAAGTATTTAAAATCCCATCAAATATTATTAAATCCCTTAAAATATTAATATATCTTATGAAACACCTTTAAATTTTGTAAAATACATTAAATTTCCTTAAAATTTAATAAAATACCTTGAAATGTTGTAATTCTTTAAAAATTCCCATGAATTTGAAGAGTATTGTTTACATATATGCACTTGTCAACCTGTTTGACTCAAATTTCATCATTTTGACTCACAACCTGCTAGGTCATCAAATGAAAAATATTGAACGGCTGGTAAAAAGTAGAAACATGTGTCCGTATCCTCAGGGCGTGAGAAGGACTTTAAATGTCCTAAGACCCTGAAAAAACTGTAAGAGGATCTTATTCATGGAATAGCTTTTTAAATTTTAAAGATTCACACGACTATTGGACAAGTTAGTATTCAACAGGAGTTTTTGGGGTCACTTAATAATCATTAGTGTCGAGCAAAATCAAATTCGATTAACCCTGTAAGACTAAAAACAAAAAATATTATTTTCAAAGAATAAAAGTAATTTAGAATGGACATTAAAAAAATGTTATATTTACGGGAATTTCTGTAAAAGAGTTGGATTGCAGCACTCAGCACGTGGTTGTCAAAATCAAGAGCTCCTGCTGAGGCGAGAGACCTCCTGCATTCAACCACCATATGCTAGCATCTAATAGCATGAAAAAGATGTGTATTCACCTCCTACAAGGCCCAACATCGATTTGGTCCCAAAACCTAAAACAGTCTTTAAAACTCAACTGCCCCTAAGACCAACGCACTGCTCATTCTCACGACAATAAATAGGATTTGCAAATTAATTATATTGAAATTAATTAAAATTATTTCGAAAGTAATAAAAATGATATTGCTTTGAAATGAAAGCGTTATGAATTTGAGTTAAATTTTCAACACTTTAATCCAGAACAATTCTGGAGGATTGAATCTATATTGAAATGTTGACAAATTTTATTTCAAGGAAGGGTTGAAAATATTCAATTCTGAAGTTAGATTTTGAATTCTTCGTTTTATGCAAAAACTATCGAAATTAAATATTTTAGTTGAGTAAGATAGAGAATTGAATTTTTAACTTAATACTTGGGTCCAAAGCCCTTAAGCAGAGTTAACTTGACTTCAAATCGATCACCCCTATCAGAATTAGAACATGTTCATACTGTTCATTCTTGGTTGCAGAATTGCTTTGGATTAAAAGAGTTGAAAAATCGTCCATATTCCAACTACTTTCTATTCAGATTAATCAACGCCTTCTTAATGGGTAAACATTGCCAGTTCTTCTGAAACAAAAATGGATTAAAAATGATTAAACTAGATTAAATTTGGGAGACCTTATCCTTTGTCTCCCTTAATGGAATTAAGCTCGATTTTGAAATTAGTAGGGCGTTAGGTATATCGTTTCCTCGAGAATGATGGGGGTGGGGTATCACCTGCTCCTATTGTTTGGCCAACTGGTGAAACGACACGGCGTCCGGTACCTTAACCAGGTTTTGTAAGGCGCGTGCCGCCGTCGCAGAAATCCGACACTCTTACTTTTACGACACTTTACGTGCCGTATGCTAAAAAAATCTTAGTAAGGAGTCAAGCTTTTTCTTTGGGTTCCAAAGTCGCACATGTGCCATGCGAAATTATATTTTCACGCGCGTCCACGTACCACGAAACCATATTACAATCACGAGTCGTATTGACGTCGAAAGACCGGAGACAGGTGGTTCAAATCGTCGACGAGAACAAACTTCTTGAAAGAAAAAAAAAATCTTAGCGACGGCTGTACCTTTCATATTTTTTTCAATTTTTAATAATAAAATCAGTGCTAGTGAGTCTTGAACCCGACTTCTGAAAAAACGTAAAAAAAAAAAGAAGAAAACATTTATAAGGGCACAGTTGTTATATGAAGTATCTCTTCAAAATGAAGATTTAATTCAAAGTAATTTTTAAATTCCTTCGTTTTAGAATAATTAATAGATCAAGTAGGACTGACTACGTTTTGATAAATTATATAGACATCACTTTTGTCAGTTTTAGTATTTGAAATAAAAATTTGAAAATACTAATTTGAAAAAAAGTAATAAGATTACCTCTCCGTTTTTTCGGCTTCTTTCTCTCTTACACTCTGGATCCATATTTTGGATACATTGTTAATTGTTTTCACCAATTATTTCACTAAATCTGTTTAAATTTCTATTCCTTACTTTTTATTACTTCAATTTACTTTGTCGAGATGATTGAATTTATTTAAAATTTATTGAACTTGATTTTAAAAAGTAATTGATTTGAATAGCATCGTTTTCATATCTAGGATATCAAATAACCATTTTGGTTGAAAAGGTATACTTGGACGATGAACGAACTTATTTCCTTCGAAAATGTATGTCACCTGTTATTTTAATTTGATATAAAAAATGCAATATTGCTTCCTTTTCAGATTTTAGAATATGTACTCAAATATTCAGTTTCAAGAATTGAATTTTGATTTTTGTTGAAAAATTGAAACAAAAACTTACATCTACAGGAAAACATGAAGGTTTCATTTTACTAGCTTCAATGCAAAAGTGCACGCTGACAGTGACTTGAGGTTCAGGATAAGCTGGTGTTGGAATACTCCACATAACTTCGTAGATATAAGAATGTGACCAATCATCAGCTCTTATATTCTTGAATTCGACATGAAACATCCAGTCTTCCATCCCCTAAAGAAAATATAATAAACCAATTGTCAAACATTTCAAAAGATTTCAAGATTTCAAAATTTCAGAAGATTATCAGCAATTTAAAAAGATTTCGTGAAATTTTTAGTAATGTCTGTTAAGAAAAAATCACTATTGATAATACCGGAAATTTGTTCCATTTCTTCATGAAATTCTCGACGCTCTGCAAACCTGTTCTCGTATTAATCTGTCCACAAGTAGGCCACTTTACTTCAAAATCCGATGATTTTCCTGTGCCTGAACATTTTTCTGTCGAAGTTACAACATTACTCTGTTTGAATAGAACATTTCTAGAATTAAAATATTTCTGAAATTTCTAAAAATAGAAGAGTTGAATTTTCAATTTTAAGGAATAAAATGAATTACAAACCGTTAAAGTACGAAATTTCATTGAATTGATTATTATCCGATCGGTGAATCTTTTTCCGAAATTGAAAACATCGATAAAGGACTTAATATCTACATTTTTTGAGTTTGGATTGTTCGACAGCATATCGGAATATTTAACTTATAGGTTCTAAACTTTAAAGTGACATCGGTGACATCTGCTAAAATAAATCATCGACAAGAGGTCCAACGTCATTTGTTTGTATTTCTATAATTTATTGCAGCAACAGCAGACTTAATTACTTGATTCAAATCATTAGATTTCTAAATAATGGTATAAGTAAAAACGAAACGCGAAAAACGACGATCTCGACATCAAGTGAGTTTCGAGTGGCCAATACCTTGCTATGCCAACTAACGCATTCCACTTATGAATATCACATTTATAAAATACATACCCAGTCTATTCCGATTCCACAAAAAAAAATACTAAAAAATTTTGATTGATAAATAATTACGCATTTGTCCTTTGAAATTAAAGTCGATTTAAAAGAAAATGATTACTGTTTTACACATCAAGAAAGAAAAAAGTTTACACTTCAATTGATGTGTTAAAGGGCAAATGATTTTGCACCGATATTGCTTTTAAACATTCTAAAATCCGACACTTCGTTACGATTCTTAAAAAACAATGATTCTCAAAGTTGTGCGTTTTTCAAGTTTTCTCGTTCATCCTTTTCTTTTCTATAACGAAAGAAATGTATCGCAACGACATCAAGGATTTGTGACCTTTTGCAAAGTTTACATCTTATAAACAAGTAATCCTCGACATTACAGGTATCACCCGATAACAGTAGATATCAAGAGACATTTCAAGCTGGAAAATTTCTAGCAATTATTTATCTACGTGCTTAAAGGTGTTGGATCCAAATTCTAATTTAAAAATTAAATTCCACATTTTATTAAAAAGTGATTAGAATTAAATACCTTTTCGTTCTGCAGATGCATTCTGTTTTAAAGTGGAAAAGTGCCTATAGAGTGAAAAAATAAATAATTATAATATTTGTTAAGTAAAATGAGAAAATAGAATTTTAAAGTTAGAACTTGGTTCTAATACCCTTAATCATAGTGTGAACCTGCAATCAGATATGATTAACGCATGTACATTTATTGCACACACAGAAATATTAGAACTAAAACTATTGCTCTATATTAGCAGTCGGTTTTCGTATGGTTAGAATTCTCGCTCTGGACTCTGGCAGTCTTCGTTGAGGCTTCCAGTCCCGTCACAGCGGCTAGTACTTTAAACAGACTCTCCATTAATCTGCTGAATATATCAGAAATTTCAGCATCGGTTCGAGTCACCACAAAGAGATCTGGAAAAAAATTGCATTCAATTAAATTTTAATCAAGTAGTAGTCAATTTATAGTTCTAAAATCCTTAATTGAAAAATTACCGGATCTATCTTGTCCTAAATGCCTGCAGTACATACTGACAGCAGTAGTAACATCATCATCGTCATAGAAAGGATCACCAGGCCATTGAGCCCTGTGCAGTCTTACAGCCTCAAGAGCGGAGGTCCATCGCGCGGATCTCAAAAGTTCTGCTACCCTAGCGAATTCCTCCAGAGCGCCAGTGCCCGGCAGTGGACTCGGGCTCGGCGTGGGGGTTGGCGTTCCCCTCTCACTCTCCGTACTTTCCTCCAACGCTTTACTTAATGCGACTTTCATATTCGCAATTTCAGACGACATATCTTGCAATTGGACCTGGATATTCTTGGCCGCACCCAATAGTGCGACCAGCATTTTGTTCGATGCTTCAATCAACAGCAATAGCTGGAAATGAAGCTTGTAGAGAGCTCTACCCAAATCCAGGAGCATTTCTTCAACGCCTGCGTCTGTTGAATGAGCCTCGCCTAAAGCGTGAAGCTTAGCCGTTGTTTTCACTGCTTCTAAACACTGTGAAAACAAATTTTTATTAAATGTAGATTGAGTAAATATAAATCCAGCCAATAGGTGAAGCGACTATACTGGCTTCATACCATATGCCTCACTTAGAAACTTCAATTCTATTCGATTTTAAAGAAGCTTATTCGATTTAATCGCAAACTCTTTTTTATGATATTCTTTTCATTAAAATTCTTGGACTTAGAATCTCACCTCCGTCGCGTGATCTTTCCTATCTAAGAAAGTCTCAAGATGTTCTTGAATCTCCAGCATTCCAAAACGCAAGGACTCGTTGAGTCTTTGATTTGCGAAAACTGTTGTCGAGAACCAGACCAGAGGTGGTTCCCCCTTTGTACTGAGTAATTCGGCATGACTAGATAAATGTGAACCTAGTTGTACTGAGGCTGGGCTGCCGTTGTTGAACAGGGCACTCGCTTCTCGAGTGAGACCAACCGATTTACTACAAACATCCTAAAACAAAGAAAAGTATTAATATTCTGTTCGAAAATTTTGAGGTAGGTATGTGGATCCAACGTCTTTTAAAATGTTCTTACTCTTAAAATTCTGCTCAACAGTTGGAAGAAATCTAAAGCATTGTAAGACGCCTGCGTCGTTAGGGTTTGTATTTGTTGTCTCCAGATTTCTTCATTGTCATCACGAACTACTTGTCTAAATGGAATTAAAGTGGACATATTTGGTGAAGCATTGCAGGGAGTAACGTCACCCAAATCACCAGCACTCGAACCACTAAAACAGAAAGATTAATTTGCGGATAAGTCGTACAAAGCATTTTCTCACTTGTTGATGTGAAACTTACGATGTATCAGACCTTGTTGAAGAATCATGACGAGATCGACTTGGAATCAAGGAAAGTGATGATGGTGGGAATATTCCAGGCATGGTGTTAGCCTCTTGACCAACTCCTGTACCTCCAGGAACTTCATCCAGTGGGGATTCAGATCCAACCTCATCGTCTGATGACTCCTCTGCCACACCTCGCTAATTAACAAAAAAAGATTGAGAGTTATCACCATTGATATTATTCTTATCATTAAAAGAGGTGGGAAAAAGAAAGTTTTACTTACTCTTGTAGTTTGTTTGCTAGAGGACAATGTCTTTTCACTGAGGCTCTCCTCGAACTGACGGAGACTTGGTTCCCTCTCTTCACCTTCGCTAATTGGTCGTCTTCGCACTCCCCAATTGAAATTATCTGTACTTTCGCCCTCAACGCTTTCGCTCTCGTATTCAAGGAAGTCAAAGTCTTTGAAAACGCCAAATTGTTCATCGTCTCGGCGCGAACCTCCGCTCAAGTCGTTGATGGCTCCAGAAACTTCTTCTGATGACGATGCCATCGAGGATTGTCTTTCCATCAAGTCAGAGCTCTGGCTGAATATCACCTATTAAAATAGAAATAAAGTCGTATCATTTGGAATAATTGTCTTAAAAAATGCGTTAGCTGCACACCTTATACAAAAAACATAAGATACTTTCATTGTTGCATTGACAATCCGTGGATTTGAATTTAATATGAATTTTCAAATTGAATCTACGTGCTTGCTGATTTATTCATGTACTTTTAAAATACGAAAGTGCAAACAAAGATATAAGTGGCTGAAAGTAAAAAAAGTGGATAACAATATTTTATTTGTAAAAGTGGGATAAAAATGCGTCAGAATAAATATGGGACTAAATAAATTCTTAGAGCAAAAACGGAACGCCAATACGGATGCTGATATTGGTTCTCCTTTTTCAATTTTTTCTTTGAGTATTTATTTTGTCTCACTTTTACTCTGAAGAATTTTTATATGTACCACTTTTACAAACAGAAATGTGTTTATCCACTTTTTACTTTCAGCCGCTCATATAATAATCTCATTAATTTATTTGTGATAAAAATGCACGTTCAAAATTAATACTTGTTTCAAATTGCAAAAAGTGGAAGCACAAAAATCTTTGCATATTTTAACAAGTGCACATTGTTTAAGAAGTCCGTTTACCTTACTGTACAATGTCATCGAACTAATATGTTCATCCTAAAAATGAGGAGACATGGAGGGTAAGGTTTTAAAATAGTTTTCTGTACATATAAATGATCATCAAAATGGAAATGCAGGAACGACTAATGATACGCATAATGATAACAGTAAAAGAAAAACTTACAGATGGGCTCTTTGGTAGTCCGACTCGCTGCCCGCAGGTAGTCAAAAGATTCACCAAACACTCTCTGACACGTCCCTATAATTAAAAAAAATTGGTTAAAATATCTTAGTCATTTTAAATTTGAAGGCATTTCAAACGAATTTAAAAGATTTTTTTTAAATGCAAACGTCAAATACGAAAATGTTGAGCTTTAAGATTGACTTTCCTTATTACTTTAATTGTCCATACTTGTATGATATTGAAACATATTAATAATATATTTATTAACCTGCGACATCCAAGGTTTCTTCCATCCAGAAAAAGCGTTACTATCAGCAGGAGAGAGCGATAAGGACCGTCTTGGAGAATTGAGATTCTTTTCCTCTCCGACCTGGCGAATTAACCATCTTCTTCCAATCACCGGTGTTTGCGAAAGATCGAAGGTAAAGTCCATAGTTCTCCCTATTTGTACAAAATTATAATGAAAGTATAGAAACAAGAGGACAACAAATATTAATTAAAACCAAGGTTTAAAGTACAACGATGTGCCTCCTTTTCTAGAATAATTCTTTCAATTTCTGACAATATACTATTCAATCTTAGAAATCGCAAAGCAAATTATGACAATCGGAAAGTATTCCTCTCATTGTCGCGGAAGCCTCAATCTAGCGTTATTATTCTTATCGCAACCTGATCGTCAGCGGATAAGTAGTCCGTTTGATAAGTGCCACAAAAGTGAGGTAGCAAAGAGGAAGAAAATAAAATTTGTTAATGTGATAAAATGCATGCAAATTCGTGCAAAGAAATAATCATTACTTACCAGGCAATTCCTTTTTGGTGAATATCTCTGTGTCTGTAAAACTTGGATGCGGTGAAGCCAAAGATGAATCCCAACTAGAGCCGTGAACTGATATTGGTGGTGCAACAAGAGTTGATGAACGAGTGACAACCAGTTTTAGGATCTTAAGTGATTCTCTCCATTGGGGCCCCTAATAAAAAAAAATCATTTATGTAATTTATATTAAATTTGTGTTAATATTTGTTGAGCATTACAATCATCACAGTACCTATAAAATAGGTTAAATAGGTGAAAATACCTCTACATATTTTGAGATAACTCGAAGTAGTTCAGTAGTAATGGGTTGTGCTGCTTGGGAGGCGAGATCAACATAATGTAGCATGCAATGTATGATACTCAAAACTGGGAGAGCCAGATTTCCAGGTCCCTTTTCCAAAACTTCGACAAGAAACGCGAGCATATTGAAGCTCAAATGTGCATATGTATCATAAAGATATTTTACAACGCACTTTGTCCATTGGAAACTTTCCTTGCTGAAGGTGCGCCGACTATATAAAGTCATAACTGTTCCCAAGTTTTCCAATTTCTTGCCTTTTTCAGCACTCACCTAAACATAAAATATAGATTACATTACTTTATACTCACTATAAAATATCATGCGCTTTAAGGAATTAAAATTATATATATATAAGGAATTATATATACATATATATATATTTTTTATATTATATATATACTTTTATATATATATATAT
>UCOH01011913.1:0-119952 GCA_900474275.1 Synergus japonicus | reverse complement strand
AAAATGTTAAAATCCTTGAAGAATAAATTTTTACAACTTAATTGATATGAAAAAAGCAGAGTTCTTTTTAAATAAAAATCAGTTATACCGTAAAGGTTATACTTTCAAAGATTATTGCTCTAAAAAATGGAGAACTCTTTGCAAAAACACAAGTTGATTTGACTTTAAAAAAAGTTCAATTGAGCAGTAAAAATCTAGAACAGTTCCTCATGTAAAAATGAATTCTTATTCTCGAGAAATAACAGTCGTGGTTTTCTCAAGACACGATTGGAATAACAGCTCGTACACTTGAGTGATTTCAATATAACTCGTCGAGAAGTTGAAAATAGAGAAATTTCTCAGGTCTATATTGATCAATTGATTGAAATTTCATTTAAAAACATTAAAACGTATATTTTTTACTAATTAGAACGCGTAAATCGTATCTTATGTCATTTTCAGTGTGATGAATTATCCTTGAGGTGAAAAAGGAGTGGCTTATTCAGAATTTTTGTTTATTTATCCCCTCATAAGTATTCAACGTCAATCATTTCCTCTGGTTATTTTGAATTTATGCTGACCAGGCTTTTCTGAGGTACAAGGATGAATAAGGAAACGGTTGACTACGGCGTGCATACAAAGTTTCACTTAGCTTATCTACTGTTCAGTCTCTTGTGCAAAAACATGGTGTCCTGATAACGTTAGCACAAGCACTATCGCGAAATTGACCTTATACACACCTGACCTCAACATTAATCTTCCTTTTCCAAAAAAACAAAAAAAGAATGTACGCATCGGAAATATATAATGTTAAAAATTTTTGTAATTTTACAACAAATCACAATAAAAATGGTAATATAAAGTTACAATAAATGAATTATAATTTCGCATTGAAGTAACTTTAGTGAAACAATCATAATTATCATCCTGAATTCAAATTGACTGACTAAAAATGAGTCTACTCTACTGATGTAATTATGTCCGACAAGACAGTGATCTTTACTACTGAATAAATTATGCGTGAATACCTTTACTACTGAATACAACCTGGCTGACTAGATATGTATCTTTACTACTGCAGATACACTGGATGGCCTCCCATTGACTTTTACTACTGAATCAATTGTGTTTAACTAAATCAGATTATTGTTATGTTAATTATTTGAATTCAATTATTACAATAACACATGTGACACAAAACAATCAAAATCCCTTAAGATCTGAAAATTCTTCATAAACCTTCGAATTTTTTTAGAAATTATTAAGCCAACGTATTTTATTATATTATGCGTGGATAATAGACTCTCCTGGGAATAAAATTGGTCCCACTACTAGGCGACTGCCACAAGACATTATAATAAGTCTATTATAATTTCTAATTATCTTAGCGAGCATTTGCAGTTGAGAAGCATTGGATAAACCTCTCTTGGGAGAAGTATACCTTGAGGTCAATGAAATTTGGACGGTCCTGTCCGCGAAACTATCCCTGGCAAGGCATCTCATTAAAATAGTTAAGCTCTATTAGGCTCTGTCTAGGGGAGCTCCAAGGCACCCGACACCATTGTATATCTTCCGTCTCCGAGTTTGGACTTCCTATCGCCCTCGGAACTTTAGCATAACTACATCTGCACGGTATATCGGCCACTAATATCTATAATATACCTTATCATGACCACTTCTAATTCCAATCCGATGATCTCGATAACATACTGTCCTATATGCTGCGAGTATTTCTCAATTGGACAATATACATATCGAGTATCAGGCAGGAAAGCAACCTGACCACAATAGCCAAGCCTCGAATTTGATTATTATCTCAATAATATTTGCTAATATCAAATATAATTCTTTAAAATATCTTGAATTTCCCTAAAATCATTTAAAACCTCTTAAAATTCTGGACTACTCTCTAAAACTGAACCAGTCAAATTCCACTAATTTTCAGTGACTCTTTTCTCACGATTTTAATCAGTGAAAGTTCACTGAGAATCAGTCAAAAGTCACTGAAATTTTCAGTCATCTTCACTAAACTACTAAAAATGTCAGTGACTTTTCACTGATTTCCAGTAGATTTTTCACTGATTAAAATCGTGAGAAAAGAGTCACTGCAAATCAGTGGAATTTGACTGGTAATCAATTAAATTTCGATGATTCAAGTTTAGAGAGTAGGGAATTCCATTATAGCCTGGAAAATTAGGAACTTCTATTAACATTCAGTATTTTGATGATAATGATGATGATAATGAACAAGATTACAATAATACACAGGAAAGGTAATTAGACTATTATATCAGTCCTCGCAATCTAATTGGCAATAAAATAACGTTAATATTGATGACGCGATTGCGTAATTACAGTCTCAGCGATTAATAGGCAATGCAATTTGTAACTGGCTTGAAAAAGATGAAATTTTATACACAAGTGTGGAGTGATTAAATGCCGTGTTTATTGGCGAGTACGTGCAATTACGAATCCGTCAATTAGCTTACCGTGCTAAATACACGGCTGCCAACTGTATGCGATTACAGCCTAGTGATCACACTGGCGCCGGCTAAAACTCGACATGCGAAAATCGATTTTGGCCCGGATTTCGAATGGCCCTGTAATATTTATTAGTAAACCTGGTTCAACGTACGAACAGCTATTAATCGCTTCGCTGAGTTTTCGTATTAATCTTCAGAAAGGAGCGTTCTTTAAGTATGGAAATCTGAAAATTTCCTCTAAATACAATTTTTCATTTCTTTTTACTAGCAAGTTCTGTGTCGAGAAGTCGATTACGGAAGAAATGCAAGTTTTTAATGTTAAACGATGTATTCATTTTAAAAAGATGATGTTTATTCAGTCAACACTTTCAGATTAAACGAAATAAGTTAAAATCAGAACAGGAAAAAATTATGTGATGACATCAGCTTTTATATTTATTATTCCGTCTCTAGACAGATTTTAAATAACAAATCAGCGGTCGGCATTTACTGTTTGGCACGTATCGCGACCCTCGAGGCTATAAAAGTTTTATTGAACTCCATTTCAAGTTGGTTTAATATGGAATACGCATTGCAGATACAGTAGAAGTGGCATGCGAAACATATATTCTACGCAAGAAAAAATATGTTGTATGTAAAAATTGACTTTTATATATATATATATATGAAAGTAATATCGTGTATTTTCAGGTGTAAATCCTATTCTATCCAGTCAGCTGTTTTAATATTGCATTTATATGTATATTTGTGTTTTATTAATATCCAATCCAGATATACCATTCAATTGTTTACTTTCAGTAATAACTCTAAAAAGCTTGTTTAATTTACTCGCCTCATATTGGATTAAAAATTCCGACAAAGTGTGAAAAGTGAAACGCATTTTAACTTTCTTTCCTTCTAAACTATTCAGTATTTGTTCACACGAAAAACACCTCTGTGACTAGCAAAAACGTAATTGAAGTTCCTGTTATTTTATAAATCTCATTTTTTTTAATTCAAGAAGCCTAATTAGAAATTCAAGAACATTTTAAACCACATCAGAATAAGTCTAAAAGATTTCAGAATTTACGTAATTTACGTATAGTTTTAAAATGAGAAAAACATCGAAGATTCTAGAATATTTGAAAAAAGGCTTTAATATTTTGTAATTTTTATAGAAAACTTTGAAAATAAAAAAAAAATATTCAATAAAATGTTAAATAATTCTAAAAAATTTCAGAATATTCAAGAACATTAGACAAGATTTCAGGATTTCGGCTGACTAAACAGCAACCTTAACAACTGAATCCACTATTATGTATTGGTAAACAACTAAATTTACTACTGAGCCCAAAACTGACCTATACTACTGAATATACACTAGCTGACGAAATATGTATATTTACTGCTGAATCCACACTGCCTGGCCTTACATTGACATATACTACTAATATTTAACTAAGGTATGCTTTGAATTATATTGTAATAATACTTGTCCATCAAGTTTATTATTACTCCGAGGAAGTGAAAAACAATAGATTACACCCTATTTGTCATTGTTCTCTGATAAAAGTATCTAGAATATATCTCGTAAAAGAAAATAATAATAATAATAAATGAGCAGAAGAGGGAATGACAGCCGTAGCTGTTTCAGGTTGAAATTTATGTGGGGAACATGCATCTAGCCAAATTCATCGAAAATGGCTTGGATTTAGAAGAAGGGGAAGGGTTAGGAGTGAGGAGAGAAAGCACAAGCGCATCGGTTTTACATTTTTCAACTCGATAATTTATCAATCTCGGCCGCCTCTCGCCTCACACCCTTAAGCTCACTACCAGACGGCTCAGTCGTTCACGTGGCAGGAAAATAATGAGCCTATTTAAAGACTGAAAGTTTTCATTTGAGAAAAATCGATTTCCCCATTCTATTTCGTAGCACGTTTACACGATATTCAGGCGGATATCAAAATTTATTCAATCTCAGGGACCCGCTCTGTGTTTCAAGAATATCACGTCTGTTATACTTCATCGCATATTCAATCATATGCAATGAAAAGTACTGAACATTGAACTAATAATCTCATATTTTTTCAACTTTTCTGATTACCAAAAGTTTAGAACTATTCAACTTTCCGAGATAAAAAGGTGTTTTATGAAAAGTGGACGCATATATTCTTTTCTCAATAAGTCAGAGACAAAAATTCATCAGCTCAAGCAAACTTTCAGATCAATTATGAATTAATTTAAAATAGCACATTTCAGTTAATCGAAATTTTTGTCTCTGGAACCATTTCAGTGGCTTAGCAACGGAAACACTTTGACGTTAATATCCCTTCATGAAAGTCAGGTATTTCCTTTGTGTCGGTATATTAACTACAGGAGCTTCCATCACAAAGGAAATTTTCATAAGAAGATTTCTTGCACTTTTCATAAAATGTAGTTTATTTCCATTATTATATACAAACCGTGGATTCTTCCACTTTATTGAAAAAATTTCTGCTCTTAAGAATATGGTCCATTTACTTTCTGGTATATTTTAGTTTCATATTTCGCAACATTGCAATTTTACGTAATATATATTTAAGATATTAAAGTCATAAAGTGATTTAAAATTTCTCATGATTCATCCATGAAATTCTTTATAAGAAAAAATGAAGGAAGAAATCTAATAATTATCTAGAGGCAATAATCTTCCCTTCGGAGATTATAGAGTAGCTCTGCTAAATTCGATACCATAAAATTACGTCGACTATACATCACTGATATCGTAATACTTCCAAGGGCGATAACTTTCACAAGGTTCAGAGAAATTATAGAATGTTCGTGAATGGCTTCTTGCTCGCCATTAAGGGGATTAATTATAGCAGGACATTAGTGCTCATTGTTCTTATCCGTTTTTGGAAAATGATAAACTTCCTTTCCGAGACAAAGTTGCTTGCCTTCCCTTTAGTCTCTTTTGCTTTAAGTTATTTCTCTACGTTCGTTTTGGAAAAAGCGACAAACTTAGTAAAAAGAGATATTTAACTGCAATGCGAGATCATCAAAATAAAAGACTTTTTTAAATCATAAAGCGATTCTATGTAATATATGTACATACACAATATATATTTGGCAAAAATTTAGGACTTGTGAGATTCTTTCGAAAATGCTTCTCAATTCTCACAAAATATCGAGATTTGAAGAGATTTTCCAAGAAGTTTGGACAACACTGAAATCCCTCAACGCAGCTCTCAGAGTCATGTCATAAAAAAATTTTGTTCGCACTCCCAAGAGGAATAAACTTGGAAAAATATGAGTCCTGAAGAGCACGCATATTCCCTTCAGACCACTTTTCTTCGATCACAACTTCATTTTCACGCTCCTAGCATTTCCCTTGCCGCACAACACCACTGAAGTTTTATCTGACTCGAAAAATCTGGAAAGTGACACACGTGCAATATTCTAACGGTGATAACCTTCTTCAGATTTATCAACATGTAATGTGAAAATATGTCTCCACTTAAAAACAATTTATCTCTTGTCATAATATGACAAATAGCTTTTTGTTTTAAATCGATATTAACGATTAAATGATCCCTTCATTTTCAATGAAGTACCTCACAATTAAAAAAAATATTAAATCTCGAGTGAATTAAAACGATCAACTTGAGTAAGAAGAGACAGATTAACACCTCATGAAAAATAACAGCTTTCAACTCTCATCAATAAATCATTAGTTCAAGGCATCTCTATTGGAAAACCCATCATCTTAAAAAATAAAAAAAAAGGCGAACGAAACATGAATAAGATTATTCTTCTATAATTTCACAAAGGAATGTTACTTTCTCATTAATTACTTCATTGTGATGTGAAATGAAAGGGGAAAATAAAACAGAAGCACGCATGTTTTTCTCATGCCTAAACAGGATAAATTACAGTAATGAGTCGCTAATTGCGGTCCCTCGCAGATGATAAAAAGTACATAAACGAGAACTTTGAAGAAGAAATATTTAGTACATCAAAAAACACAAACTATGCATTATTGCATTAAATAATGCAAATACATATATGTCATAAACGAGACATCATCACGCTTAGGTATGTGTTGCTCTTTTTTAATTATTGGATTATGAAAATATCGATGAACATGGGATTCATATCGGCTCAATTCGTAAGTGTCGTCGAGGGATTTCCCATTTCGAAAAGTACCAGGTTCATGTAGGGGTGCCGACGAATTTATTTGCCGAGCTGTCAGATTTATGTTAAACGGGTATAATCCCGTGGCAAACGACATTTACAACCGTGCAAATGGTGACGACCACAAACACACGGACCTTTTCGCATATAGTCATTGGTTCGACGCGCACCAGCGGCAGCAGCCAAGCCAAAAATTGATGCAAATCCGACATGAATATTCAATTACTGTAATCCGACAGCAGAACGGTCCAGGTCGACGAAAACTGCCATCGGAGTGTTGAGAAAGAGGCGACGTCGTGGAGAGGAGAGGATGCAATCAAAACGAATACGACACACTTTCTATGGAAACCATTTGTTGCATTTCTACTGTAGAGTCAAGAATTTATACCAATAGTCACTATAAAAGTAATTTAAATTATTGCAATCTATATAAATCTATTTAAACCTATTAAATCCCTACATCTCATAATGAAATTCATTAATTCGAGTGTTTTACCTCTCGTTTACAGAGTCGAGTTAAACAAACATTTTAAAAAACTATATTATCACCGACAAAACTCGACTATTTCCCCTCGAAACATGCATCCATCCGGAAATCTGTTTTGCAGGCAGGAAAAACAAATAAAGCGCTGCGGAATGGTCGAGCGAACTCAATTTAAAGGGGGTGAGTTGGAGAACTTTGTTCGAAATTGCACAGGCTGATCTTCGAGATTGACCGCCTGACACAAATTCGTTCTCGAAAGCGATCTTGACAGAGGAGTTTACAAAAAATGCCAACTACGCTGAAGGCTATATCGCCTCGACCGGAAACAGGCCGGTCGTTCGTCACGAAGAAAATTGAATTCCCAGCTGAAGCCCGGCTGAAATTTATGGTGCGCCCGCCTTCGCCGACCAGCAGCGACAGGGCGACAACGAGACGACATCGAGGCTAATCGATCGTTGAAACGAACAAAAACTAGTCTCTACCATTATTCGCATTTTCGATTGTCGAACGACGCCGACGTCCAAGGCATTTCCGTTCAGCCCCTCTCATCACTCCATTCAGACTCTCCCTCCATCCTTCAACCTTCCCCAATTCTTGCTCAATAGATATGGTCATTTGCTGCCTCTATTTTGAATAAGTGCTCAACTACTAGAAAATTTTCTCATTGGAATAGAGATTCCATTGAGATTTCAGTCCGTCTGACTAAATCATGACAATTACTACTAAAAAGTTATTCAAATATAATTTAATCGAAGAAATTCTTAGAGTAAGATGTTTAAGAGAAAATAATACTTCAATTTAAAGAAAAACAATCTTTTTATGCATCAAAAATAGTTTTACTTCGTATGTCTGACTAAATCACGAACTCATCTGCTTGAAACTAATTCAAACTTATTTTTAATAAAAATACTTTTCTTAATGTATACTACAGTGAAAAAAATCATTTTAAATAACAATTATTTTTCAAAGTCCGCATTTAAATATTTTGCCTGACCAGATCACGACCATAACTCCTAAAAATTGAACGCACCTGTAATTGTAAAGGAAACTTAACCAACGTTTACCAAAATCTGAAATTTGTATTTATTTACAAGCAGAAATTTATCCAGCATGCTCGGGATTTTAAAAGATTTCGTATATTTTAAAGGGATTTCAGGAGATTTCATAAAACATGAAAAATTATAAAAGAATTTTACGAGATTTATAGTGATTTTGAAGAATTTCAAAGTAGAAAAAAAATTAAAGGATTTTAAAAAATTTTCAGAGATGCTATAAGAGATTTTTATTGTTTTTTGGGGATTAAAGAGGATTTTTATGAGTTGAAAATAGTTATCAAAAGGATTTTTCAGAGATTTTACAAGATTTAAAGAAATTGAAGGAGAATTCCAAGATTTTTGTAAAAATTTTAAGAGATTTTCGAAACATATTTTTAAACTGTTTTCAAACATTTTAAATTAAATTTTCTTTTAAATTTTTAATCTTATACTTTGAGCCTTCTTAAGAACGCATTTTAAATAAGTAGAAAATTTGGGTAAATCTTGAAATCGCTAAAAATATTTCAAAATCCCTTGAAATTTACTCAAATTCCCTGTACTTCCTTAAAATAATATCAAATGGCCTGAAATCTATTGAGTCTTTTAAATTCTTTTGAAATTCATTAAAATTCCCTATAAACCCTTGAAATCTAGTGAAAACGACAAAAACGTCTGACAAATTCTTTTGATAACTTTTATAAACTATTTTAAAAATTCGTAAAAGTCTCTGAACTCAAATAAAATCTCTTAGAATTATTCAACAATTTGTTAAATTCTTCCAAGTCTTCTGATCACTTAAAATTCCTAAAATTCTTTAAAACTCTATTTAAAATCCCTCGAAATCCCTTAAAATACTTTTAAAATCCTGAGCAGCGCTATGTAAAGTTTTGCTAGTAAATAATCATAAAATTAAAAGGTTTTGAGTACTTCATTTTGATATTTTTAATCCAGTAAATGTTAAAAAAAAATTCTTCAGTCTAGACGTCTGAAATTTGAACCCAATACTTACACCGAAAAAAAAAGTTTTAAATCAAGCCCGAAAGGACTAGTTTGTGTTACATTTTAAGCCAGCTTGTTTCATTTTAAGCCAATTTTTGAGCTTAAAACTAAATTTAAGCCTAAAAACTGGCTTAAAATGTAACACAAATTAGTCGTTTCGGGCTTAATTTAAAACGTTTTTTTTTCTGTGTAACCAGTTCTTTCAGTTGGCTGACTTATTAATACCATTACTACTGTGAACAGCTAAAATATACTTTTTATATCAAATCATTTCTCTACACAGCACAAAAATCAAATTTACTCTTTCATACCAAAAATATACTATCAATGCAAATCTAAAACAAGTCGAAAGCAAATAACAATTTCGATCTGACAAAAGCAGCGATTGATGATTTAGTTTTAGTATGATACTTCTATTCATAACCCCAATCATTCCAACGAAATCACCTCCATTACGACTGAAGACTGATTCGAGCAATCTTCTACCCACCAAAAGAACCCCAACCTTGACCAGAAAGATCGCACAAATTCGAGTTTATTTACCATTCTGTCTAATATAAGATCCCTTAATCTCGGGAAAGGCCAACGAAGGTACCATTTTGCGAATAATAACAGTAATAATACGGAGCATTAGCCTTTTCCGACCAGCTGCTTCAAATTAGGGTGAGAACTGTTCCACGGGTCACATCTGGAGTTGACATACCGTCAAAGTATGAGAAGAGAGAGAGGAAGTGAAGAGTTAAGTTAAAGGAGAGCGAGAGAGAATGTGAGATCAAGAGGAGAGCGAAACGAATAGCAGAACGGGCATAAAGACGAGGAGGGGGAGCGGAAACAAGCCAGTTTGAAGTTGGAAGTGTGTAGGTGATCATACATACCTACAAGGCGTTACCAACCCTGCCTTCCACAATCGAAGGCTGAAGCTGTCGTGTGATTTATATGGGAACGAATTCGCGTCTTTTGGGTCACATAATCGTGCACTGATTGGTGCTTATAATTGACTGGATTGTTTGCCTCGTAAATTTACTTACAGGCAATATTTTATGCATGGATCACTCAGTTAAAAATATTCAGAGAAATATTCTGAAATTTCGAAAAAGTGGTGCTCATTACTTAATGAGAAAAATTCCACTGCAAATGTTTGCATTTAAACTCGCGTTCTTCACCACTCATTCTTCACTTTATAATTTTGCCGGCGGCTTACACGAGACACCGATCACTGCATTTCCGAGGCATGTTTTTGAGAGTTTACGGAAGCTAGCCTTTCCGGGAACGTAACAGGAGGGTCAAGTCTCAGCACACCTCAGGCTATTCGCTTTACACTGTCATTTTGCACAGCAACTCGTTATCTGTCTTATTATTTCTCCCTCCAAGTTCCATGGCGTAAAGCTTTCGCCTATTAAGGCGAGTTGGAAGGTTGTAAACTCAAGTCGGAAAAATCCCATGTCTATAAAACTCCAAGGATTCTAAACGAAATTAAGGATAAATGCATTTGTAACTGGCGCTCTTATCCCTAAACATAAAAATGTTCTTATCGAAATCCAACAAGAAATATACTACTTCAAAATAAAGTAATGTAAACCAACTGAAAGAACATATTTTTCTTAAAAATGTTGGAAAATATTTAAATATCTATATGTCTGACTCAATCGCCGTCATGACTACTGAAAAATGCTATTAAGAGTCGAAAACTGTCCAGTTTTGATTAAATTACGTCCGGGACTACTAAATATACAAGATCTTTAAGGGGTTATTCTACTTTATAATATAACTTTATTCAATGTTTATATTAAAAATAATAATTGTGCGTAGGCTTCTCAAAATCAAAAGAGCAAACGGTACCAGGGATATCTCGGTAACGGCTAGCTGAAAAAAAAATCAAAGTGGGTTTGCTTCAGTATTACTAAAACTAGGTCTGTTGCCTATAATAATTAATATTTATGAAAAAATAACAAAATGACAGACAAAAATTTTTAAAAATGCATTTTTTCACTGTTTTATTGTTCAAAAAATTAGTAAAAATGTTATTTTTTAATATATTATAGGCAACAGACCTTGTTCAATATGTGTAGAATGTGTGGTTTAAATTTTATAAGGATCGCTAGAATAGTTTTCATAAAATCCTTGTTACCGTTTTAAAAACGCTGTTTTGAGAAAAACGCGTTTAAAACAATAACAATGCAATAAAATAAATAAAAAACAATTTTTTTTCGTATTTTAAGACATGTTTTATCATACCTAAAAATATTTATATCCACATCTTTCTTGACATACTCAAAAAAAATGTTGAAAAATAGCATCTTTTTTTAAGCGTATAAAGTAGAATAACTCCTTAAAGGACAGGAAAAGAAGTTCGCAATTTGCTAAAAATTCAGAATATTAAGTTGAAGTAAGCAACTGTTTCTATGCAACTCTTGAATATGGAGGAGAAAATTAGTAAAAGAAAAGGTGGCTTTTTTCTATTCCTTTCAATGGCATTTTCGTTCTTTTCTCCCGAATTCACCAGAAATACGTGTGCTAAATAAAATGCAGCGTTAGCGTATTTTGTAGTAGCGACGGCACTACATTTTTACGAAATGGTTTTGCGGCTTTCTAGTGTCTTTGGCTGCTCTCGATTTTGCCCCTTCTTTCTCCGACAAGAGTATTCTGGTATTTTACTCGGGAGAATTTTCGCAAACGTGAAAGCCTTGGGGGTTGAGAGGGAAAGGAACACAATCTATGATGCATTTTTACACGAAGACAACGAATGGTCCAAAAACAAAGCCTCGAGGCTGAAATATGACTCTCGTTTTGAAAGAAATCGCGTCCAAGGATTTCCATCCACTCATCGGAATAATTCCATTTGCCTTCAAGGGGGAAAACACGATTATACACTTAAATTTGACAGATTGATCATATTCCCTCAAGTTTCAAGCGCAGTGAAAAGTTAGGATGAAATATGAAAGATGAAAGTAAAAAAGTGAAAAAAAAGGGAAAAGTATATTAAGTTTGTAATTATACCTGACTAAATTCAAAGGGTATGCAGATAAATTACATTTCCCTCGGCAGAATTTCGCATATAATATATACATCAGATATAATAAATTATAAATGGTACAAATTGTCTCGTAATGCCAGCGAAATACATAGAAATAAATTAAAACGTGTACCTATTCGCCCTATTTCTCCATCAAACCAGATATTTTAATTAAAAGATGCTGCATTAAAAAGCATTTTGACGACGAACTGTGAAAAACAGACGTTTAAAGTTGGATATTTAAAGCATATAGATAAACGAAAGTAAAAAAAGTCAAAAACTATGCGTGAAGGGATTGTAACTTTTTTTGAACAATTTAGTCGTCAAACGAAATCCTTCGGATCAATAAAATTTCAAATACCGTCATTTTCGATTTTTATACTTTCATTTATCATAAACGTTACAAACTTCAGTATTATACTTATTTGTTCTTATACCAACAATTTCCCAGAATCCGCGAATCGTGAATTTCCTAGCCACTTGAAAATTTACGACTGCCCACTAAAAATCAAAATACGCAGTTTCCGGAAGAGTATAAAAGAGCCAGTCTTGTTTTACGAGGAATTCAGCCAACGAGAAAAGTGCTTGGCTTACAAATTTCGGGATAAATGATCTCAGGGGGTGGTAATTTAATAACTCGAAAGTGTACTTTTCGCAAAGCAAGTTACCTCGTCCCCAACGCGATGCAACGTGCAGGTGTACGTATCTCGGAGCGTAATGCGATCGCTTCCAATTTGAATTTCGCCGTAGCGGCAAAATTTAATGCAACGAGATTTTCGGGACGTTCTCCTAAAGTTTCCCGGAGCATCTAGCTCTCGTGTGACTTTAACGGGCATGCGCCAAATCCTAGGATGAAACTCGGCGATTTTGCGAGAGAGGGTAATAAGTGGGGAATATTTGACTTGGAATGAAATGAAGTAGGGGGGGGGGTCGAAGGGTGGATGATGCACCAACTGATAGCCCACGCGTGACCTTAAACCTACCACCCGAGACATTCGTGATTCGAGAGAACACTGGAAAACTTTCTAAATCATTCCTTTACGAACTACGTGAGTCAAGTTAGGTGAAAAGAAGAAGAAGCTTGTCATTTGTCAACATTTTACACTTGTGACCACTTTCTGATGTAGGTGTTTGCTAAAAGTAACTGAATAATTGATCATTTTTTGATGACTTCATTTTGATCATTTGCGATGTTCGAAATTGAAGTGGATGAAGTAATCTGCCTTAATTTTTTATCTACGGTCATTATCATCTATCAAAATTCTACTGAAATAGGTGAAAATAATTCAAAGTAGAAAATTAGATACAGACGAAATACCACTGTTTTCTTAAATATTTAGTAGGAGTAGGCGAGAAAAAGTTTTTTCGTTATCAGATAAGCTTGAGTTTTTTTAGAGGTTGAAGGGAAAGTTCATTCAAGATTCTAAAATATTTATATCCAAGCAGGTCACTCTAGGGCACTTTATTTGAAGCACCCTCATTCCATCTCATCATGGAAAAAGAGGAAAAACATAAAGACGATGGCTTCTGTAACTTGAGTGGGGAAAAAAAGTCTTCGCAGGTATCATCCTTCATTTTCACCACCATTAATATTAATCATCATATTACGAAATTTTTCTAAATTTTATGAAAATGAATGTACTTGCAGTGACATTTAAAAATGTTTACTTCACTGAGAAAAAAATACTCGGAAATCAATAAATATACTTTTCTCAAGCTAAATCTGAATTAGTGAAAAGTGAGCTATTAATTTACTTTAGTGAAAATTTTTACTAATTATTAGTTATATTTCACTATTTCAATTCACAGTTTTCAACTTTTCACTAAAGTTTTAGTTAAAAATAACTAACAATTAGCAGAATTTTTCACTAAAGTAAATTAGTGACACACTTTTCACTAATTCAGATTTAGAGAGTTTAATCAATAAATCTCTTCCAAAGATTCAAATGTATCTACTTTAAAATGTATAATATCACTATTGTATAGAAATGATTAATTGTTGTTTCATTAAAAATTCATTTGAATCAATAAAATATCTGCTTTTGAAAGAGATTTATTGATTCAAAAGTATATTTATTGATTTCCGAGTATTTTTTCTCAATGTTGAAGGATCTAACATTTTTGAATTGCAAATTGAAACCGTGTAATTTTGTTTGTATTTTTTTTCTATATAAATATTAGTTTGTTTAAAAACATATTTAATACTCACAGACAGTTTGGACAAGAACCTCTGATAGAAAGAAAACTCACCTGAAACAGAAAACAAAACATTCTATTAGTTAAGATCAAATTTCCGAAATGATTAATTAATTTTATTTCTCAAATTGTAAACTCGTTCATTGGCAATTTTTAACTAGGAACTACGGGAGTGGAAATCGATAAGCTGAAAAGAGCCTTTGGTGAACGCAATGGGAAAATCGTCTGAGTCGTCGCGACGTCTTCCATCGTGACTCGGCAAACATGCATCAGCCAACGGGGTGGCACGCTTGAGAATATTTTATCGAAAATATTCCTGGATGAGAGGCAAAGAGGACTCCCAAAGGAATTCGTCCTGTCCACGGCTGACATTTCGGAATTCGCGAGACCAATCTTCTCTCCACCCCTAAGTTTTCACCATTCTTTCTTCGTTCATATAAAGTGGATATAGGTTAGCTACGTGCGTCTCTCGTATTTTTACGAGAATGCGCCATGCTAAGAATAACAAATCGGGTTGGCTCTTCAAAAGGACGAGTGGAATTTCAAAAATTCCCAGGACCCCAAAGAACACCGAACTCACTCCCCTTACTTTTAATAACCCACCTATTTTCAAGCCAATTTCTCACCTCCTAACTCCAATCGCATTTTTCTCCTTTTTACGCTTCTCGTTGAACCGTATGGAATCTCCCACTTCATGAAAATTACTGAAGTCCTTCATTTCTTTAGATGGTTAATTTTATTCTACGATTCAACAGGTAAAAATCGATCGATTTTTTAAGGTGCAACATTTACATTAAGATCCCTGACTTTTCCCTAAACTTTCAGACACTTTCACTTTAAATCTTTTGAAATTTAAAATCATTTCACAACATTTAATATTCGTAAAAATCTCTCAAGTTTACAACACCTTTTGAAATCTCTTAAAGTTAATTGAAATTTCTTGAAATTCCTGAAAACATCTTTAAATATCTTAAAATTCCATGATTATTATACAAAATCTTTTACAAATCATAAAAATCTAGAGACTTTCTGTAAAATTCCCTAATGTGCATTAAAATCTCTAAAGAAAAACTCTTGAAATAAAAGATCTCACAAAATCTTTTAAAAATCAATAATACATTCTCTGATGAGAATCTAAAAATGACTTGTTTTTTAAATTCTATGAGGACTATTAAAATTCCTTAAAATAATTTTTAAAATGTCAAAATTACATACAATTTTTGCAAACATTTAAAAAATTTCACGAGAAACTTTTAAATCCCTTAAAATACGTAAAAATCTTTCACAATTATTGAAAACTTTTCCCCTAAAATTCTATTAAATCTTTTATAAATCATAAAAATTTTGTGAAATCATTTAAAATTCCATGAGGAACATTTAAATTCTTTAAAATCACTTTAAAATAATAAAAATTTCTTAAAATTCTTACATGTTTCCTAAAATCCTTTATAAATCCACGAAAAAACTTTAAAACCCCTTGAAATACGTAAAAAATCTTATAAAATTTTCGAAAACTTTTCAAAATTCCCTAAAATTCCACAAAATCTTTAATAATTTATAAAAAATCTCATGAAAACATTTAAGATTCCATGAGGAACATTAAAATCCCTTAAAATCACTTTGAAAAATCAAAATTTCTTAAAATTTTTACAAGCTTTTTAAAGTCCTTTAAATTTCCTTAGAATACTTTACAAATTCCTTAAAAATCTCTTCAAATCCTTTATAATTATTGAAAATGTCTTGAAATCATTAAAAACCTAGAGAATCTCAGAGAATACCTGGAAATTATTTATAATCCTTCGAAATCTTTGGATAGTTTCTAAAATTTATTAAATAAATTATAAAATACTATAATATAATATTATATATATTATGTAATACTGCAAAAGTATTTACTCAACTACTAAGCAGACTTAATTTTGAGCAACTAAGTTACTCAATCAAATTATATAATATGAAACAATAACTCAAGTGTATTAACTCATTTCTGCGGTAGACGTTATTTGCTATGACAGAAAAAAAAAATAGTTTATAAAAGTAGGTTCTTGAAATAATTCCAGGATTAAAAAAAATTCCAGGCGTATTCCCGGTTTTCCCGGTAGTAGACACCCTGTTTCTAGAAGTAAAATAAGGTGGGCTTGATCAAGAGGATATTCAATAAAAGTGGAAATGATAGAATCAATACTTTATAACTTTGAATGCAATGCAAATACAGTAATCACCATGCCACACTGAATGTTTAATTGAATTACTCTAATGAGAGAAACTTCCTTATTGTTTGAGGAAACTATGGTTACATACGGGTAAGGTTTCTCTGTGAATTTGGGTTTCTGTAAAACCCGGCTTTCAAAAGCTTTGTGTTGCCTTTGTAGAGGAAACTCAAGTCACAGAGGAACGCAGGGGTCTATATGCTTTATCGATTAAAGATGTTTTCCGATTCTTGGAGTCTGGAAACTATCGAGAAGGGGCTAATCCTAATCATGTTAAATCAACACGTTAAATTTGACTGATTCGATTTTGTAAACAAGACAACGAGCTTCGATATACGGACACAATGTCACAGAATGTTATATAGAACAAATGGTTCGCTTCTAGTCAGCAACAGAGGGTCTCGCAGCTTGAATCTTTGGTAACCTCAAACTAATGCCATTTACCTACCGTCTTCATCACCTCATCTCCTCCACCTAGCCACCTCCTTTTAGTTTTCCGAGTTTCCGTTGTGTCCACTATAAACTTCTCTCCTTGCCTCTTACGTTTTGACTATAGCACTGTTCCAATATCGCTCCAAGGTACCTAAACTCCAAAGTTGTTCGGCAATTGTTCGACCAACAAGCGGTTCTTTGTGTCAATAGACGATTTTCTATGACCGGTCACGGTTCGATTCATCACTGGGAAAAGTGAGTCTTTGTTTCGGATTCAAGAAAAGTTATCTTAGGAAATTCATTTGAAAGTGAAATATATAAAAGGTCCATAAATTTGACAATTAGGTACAAACTTCGAAGGTCAATAACACTTTTTTTTAACTTGAAATACGATTCCTGGTTCGACTTTCCATCCCGGATTTATTTAAATTCACGGTAATTTCCCTGTTTCTTTATTTTCCATTTTCTAGTTATTAGATACCCTGGTGTATATAATGCGAAAAGGGGATGGAAAAAAGTTGGAAAAGGGTTGGAGAAAGGCATTTGGAAGCTGAAACTTAGTGGCATTGCCAACAACAATAAAGAGCAAGGATCGTTAAAATTGTGAGACATAGACGCGAGAGTTAATGCACCTTCCGGGAATGGGTTTTTCTTTAGTGAGCTGATCCTGATGGTAACACCAATAACTTTCTCAGAGAATCAGCACGTCGCTCGTCGCGACGGATCTCATTTTTCAGTCGTAGAAATTCTTCAATCCGGTGGTGGTTTTCCTTTGCCCAGTTTCTCTCTTTTCTTCATAGCTGCAACCATCCACCTTCGAGCTACCATAATTTTATATTTTCAAAGCAAAGATGCGACTATAAATCTGAAGGAATGAAATTACTAAGATTTAGGAGTGGCCAAGGGTCTAAGGAAATATATTTCTGAAGACTGAAAGAAATTCATTCTTATTCCACGTCACCAAGCACTAAAAAGCCATTAAAAAAACTTGTAATTTTTTAATATAATAATAAATTATATTAAACAATTTGAGCTACTCACGATTTTATTTGAATTCAACTCATAGAAATGGTGAAATCAACCTTTATAATAGAAGCGATTATCTTCTAAACAATGAACTATTACGCTAAAGCTAATTTGCGTTCGTTACTCTCCAATGTTCAATTCTATCTCCCAACTACGATCAGTTCCCTATATTCATTTTACGATAGAATGGATTATTAATCGACCTAATCGCCTCGAGAGTGTGAATTTCCATAAACGGGCTTCTTCACAGCTCGAGAAGCATTATCGGTGTCGTCAAACCTCTGAACCCTTCCGCTTCCGCTTCCAAATCAATTTACCTTAGCGATTTAATCTTCCTCAAATTTCTTGTATAAATGCTAACTTTTTTGCATTCATAATGAATTAACAAATTTAAAATGTATTATTAATTGATTATTGAAAACGCGGTAGTATTTACATTATCAAAAATAGCTTTGCAGCACCTATTGATAATTCAAGAATAATTTTAAATTGATGCACCAAATAAATAAATAAATAAATGTATCGCGCATATAATGTTGCTTGTAATCATATATAAACTAACTTCGTTTTCCAGCTAGCTTGATTTCAAAATGATGTGTCACAAATCAAAGCGGAAAAGCCTGACGAACGATTTATCTTCAGAATAATTTTATGCTTCTCGTTGCTAACTTTGGATTTACGTCGAATATAAATTTTATCTTCACCAGAGCGTATTTATGCCGAAATAAATGTTTATTTGATTCAATTAAATATTTTCACGCGTCAAATACAGCGCCAATTTTTGGCATGCAAATTTATTCTGCATAACGTTTTCTAGCAAAGTTTATGTCAAGAGCTAAACTTTTCAGATTTCTGTAAAAATAAATTTTTCTTTATTATGAAAGGGGCATAGAATTTTATGCATCGTACAGATGGTGTGTGGTAAAAACTAAATGTAGAAAAAGGGTGAAAGGAATGTTATCGAGCGATCTTACGATTTAAAATGTTCAACTCGAATAGAAAACGGTAACTAAGGTTGAAATTAAACTAATTTTATCTTTTATTGCAATGTATTGTATATTTAAATCGGATCACGCAAGTCAATTCTATTTGTTGTAGGTCTGCTCGCGAAATTTGATTTCACGATAGTATGACGAGTTTGACGATATTTGCATTCTAGGAAATTTGATTCACATAGTAATTTCAAGTTCTCGTCAACTGATTTATTGCAAAATGTAGATCCAACCTATTTCCTTCACTTTGCGATAGCACAAATCGATTCAATTTCAAAAGTCATTCAAAAGTTCTAAACTTAATAATTAAATGATACTTTCTCCATTTAATGAAATCAAAGTGAAACAATAACTACCTTCAGTTAACAATAACAATCATTGTCAATACTTCATTTTAAAAATTGTATAATGACGAATAATTCTCTCGACATAAAACTTTATATTCCTAGTACCAGTAACTTTTCGAATAGCCATTTAATCGGATCTAAATCGTTCGTACGCGTTGTTCATAGGAAGTGTGTTTGAGAGGTTTATATGTATAGGTTCGTTCTGCAGAGCCAAAATGTTGTGCAAGTGGCTGGTAGTGCGAAATACCGTCCTGCCTGGTATTTTAGTGAGATCACATTCCAATTTTCACCCAAAGTACACTACCTCTACATAAATTTCTTTACTCGTTTAGATTCCAAAGGATATACTGAAAAACTTGTCTACAAATCTAATAAAGTATATAAATTCCTAATTGGATTTACAATTTTTCAAGTTACACTTCTCCTTCATCCAGATTATTCATTTTTTATTATTACCATTTTATTCCTTTCCAATTTTAAAATAAATAAAAATAAATAAAATTGAATTTCATAAAACACATCTCTATATCTGATCGTGGAATAGCCCAAAAACAAAATCAACAAAATTGAGTGCTTCCAATTCTTATAATCAACAATAAACAGGGGCGTGGCCTAAATTACAGCCATCGGAAAAAGACGTGACCGACTAGTACCAGCTTTTTTCGCTGGAGATTATTGCATCGTTATATTTTCGAAAATAACTGTAGAATATAAAAGATTATTTTTGCTAGTAAACGATATAAACTAAATACGTGCCATGGACCTCGAAGGTAAATATTTACTCCCTAATAACTTGAGTTTATTTCGACAGTAGCAAAAACTCTTTCGCATTCTCGCGAAACGAGTATTATCATTAATTTCTCCAGATCGGCCAAATATACTGTTTGCACACTGCAAAAGGAATTTTCTCAAATAGTGCCGAGGTTCGTAAACGAGCTCGGTGGAATTGCCATGCATTTTAGAAACTTCATTAACATTAAAAGGCGAAACTCGCGGACTCATTTAGTAATTAGGTATTCCTCTCCTTTGCAGGAACCTCGCGACTGTGGAAACTTTAAGAAGGCAAAGAGCATTCGAATTCGTGCATCACAATTTCGTTTACCTTTCGCAAGCATCGCGATTTTTTTATTGCTTTGCTACATTTCAAGGAATTTTATTTCAGACTGAGTCCATAGCTCATTTACTTTATAAAATATGATAGAGTATGAAATTTATAAAATGAAGGATAAAATCTCTTATCAAAGGAGTAATTAAAAGAATCTCCGTAGCGCATTTATTTCCTTTATTAAGAATCTACTCTGAGAAATTCTTTTGTAATTCTATTTAAAAATTCAATTTCAAATATAATTACCACCTGTATAGTTAACTGTATAATTAACACCTGGATAGTTTTTTCGTTTTTTCTCTGTTATTATGACAGGCAGTATGCTGGATGAGAAAGTGTATTTTGTAAATATTAACGGGCAGGTCGTGCTTTTCGTAGCGTGTGAGAAATAAAGTCAATAACAGTTTTTCAGCGTAATCCGTTAACAAATTCAGTTCCAGAAGTACAGAGAGAAGAGATCGTCAATCGTCGTTGGAGCTGCAGACCATCGACCGAAATTCACCTTCGACCTAACCAGTAAATTTCGGAGGCTATTAACTTTATCGGCCATGGTAAGAAGCTCCTAACTTTTATAAACGGCGTTCCACCCATTCTCGCTAGCTGCAGGCCTTCTCGGTGGCGCAATTTACGAAAAAAGCTCATTTCTCATTTCACTCGATTCTCTGCCACGTGGGTAAAACCAGAGAGATCAGGAATATGAAAAGAGAATAGAGTGACTCGATCAACTTCCTGATTCGCTCTGTACTTTTGCGTAATTGAAAACGATCAAACCTCTCCATCAAATCCTCACATTTCAATTTTTAATGCGACTCTGGGCTTTTAATTTGCCCTCAAATCTCTCGAGACGTTTCTTCCTCAATTCTCGAGGTTTAAATATTTTAAATTTTAGTTACAGGATCTTATTTAATCTTGTCAGGTAATTCTCAATTTAAATTTTAATTCAAATTCTTTTTCGAATTACAAGAAATTTAATGCGATAAAATGAATTTTAACGACTTTTTTAATGATGAAAACATTAATTCTTACTGAATAAACTTTACTTTCACGTTAACGGAACACAAAGAATTTACAAAATTTTGACAAAAGATAAATTGTAAAAAAGACACGACCAAAAGTCACCGAGAACTGGAGATGAGATAAAATTCAATCTCAATTATTGTCGCTCTCTATAGAAAGTTCATCGCCAGTGGATTTTAGTTGGTCGTTTAAACTAGGATTGGCTGACACCGGAAGTGAGTGAGCTTTCTTAGTTTTCTTCTGGTAGATTCTCCGCGTAGATTTTCGAATTCCCGTCTTTCGCATTCCTCGTTTCAATTTTCTCGTTTTCATTTTTGAGGATAATTCTTTTGGAAGGGGAAGATTTGGAATATTGGGAATCTTCTCATTTGGATCCGGACTTGGTAGCCTCGCAAATCTATCAGCGATTTTGTTTGCTCGGTCGAGTTCGTCTCCAGAGGGTAGAAAATAATGACCTCGATATCTTCGCAAAATTCCGTATTGCACTCCTCGCTTCAAAGCTGCGTTAACCTATTTGTAAATTTATTTTTAGTCAAATTTTATTTATTTATTTTTTTTTTATTTTTTTTATATTATTTTTCCAATCAAACTTTTTCCCTAATCAACGATTTAAAAAAAAAAAAACACTTCCAAAAGTTTCGAAGAAAGATTATTTAAATTTACCCCATGCAAAAATTTTTAAGCAAAAATTGACAGTTAATAAAATTTAGATAATCATCGAAGGAAATTAAAATCAATTTACTTGTCGTTTAATTTTTGTAGGTGGAAGCTGGGATCCGTAAGTAATATATCCCGCAATTTGCTTGGATGTAGCACCTTTGGTCTCTTTGAGATCTTGGATAGCCGAGACGATGAGAGCAGCAATTTTGATGGGCTTGGGATCACGAGTAGTTTTCTTTTTGTTCACTTTCTTCGCCATTTTCTCGGTTCTTTGGGCGTCAATAAAAATGAAACTAGGATAGTTCGTAGGTGAAGGAAACCCCGATAATCACTGGTGATTTTTTGCAACTAATGTCGTAAAATGTTCACGAAAAAATAATGCGACCTTCTGTCAAAATTTTACATGATTTTCTGGTCCTCATTTCTTTTGTTTCTTCCCTCAACTTAAACCCAACTTCACATCTCTTTCTCCTACGTCATCAAATTTAAATTACAAATCTCGTAAACGCGATTTTTTGTTTATAAGTATTATTGGTAAGAGAACTCTTAAATTTTTAAACAGAAATTACCATTTGGTTAGAAAGAGGTTGAAAAAATCCACTAATTACTTGCTTTTCACCAAATGCATTTTAAATTGAAAAGTGAGGACATTAGGCTGATTGAGTTTTTTCTGCTTATCACTGAAAGCTTGCAAGCTCGTTGCACGCAAATCAAAAGGCATATCAGTAGTTACACGCAAACGAGTATAGTTTCTGTAAAAGATATCGCTGAAAAATTAACAACGAATATAACAAATGGCACTAAGCTGGCACGCATGCTACCATTTTCTAAGAAAAAGATTTTCTGTAACGAGCTAATCATTTTTCCATTCTTAAAGTTTCTATGATCTTTAATCCTTTACCGTTATCTCTAATTTTGAACGTCTCAATTTGAAAATTTCCAAATTGGAATGATATTCCAAAATTTAATCGAGAGCTTTCATATTGCATAATTTTTAACATTTTAATTTCGAAATTCTTCCATTACTAGCCTTATTTCTTTCATAATATGTTTAATAAAAGTATTCGCAAATTTTTCAACTTATATAACAATAAATTGGCTAAAATGTAAAGCATCTTATTTCTCGATGAACAAAGGAGATATAAGGAGCTGCTGCATCAGAAATTGATATTCCTATATTTCGTTAGAATGAAAGCTCTTTGATGTTAAAGATTGGATGCGATCGAGTTGATTTTTTTCTATTCTTCTCAAAAGGCATTATTTTCTCTCGTTGTCTGTCCTCACAATAGCGGTCGTTTGTCCTCGGAACTTTCGAGACAAATGGGAAAAGTGGAAAAAGTGGAGGAAACAGTCGAACAGGAAACTGTAGAATTCGGATAAGGGATCGCAAAGCACTTCCTCTTGAGAAAGAGACTTCTGTTTCGTCCATAATTGACGATAACGATACTTCCTTTTCAGGTAGTTATTTTCTCAATCATTCACAATTGATTCCATAAAAAAAGAATTAAGGAACTTGATTTTACTCATTTAAGATTCGGGATTTATTCTGTACTCTCTAAATTCAAATTATTTAGTGAAGTTTAATTCCCATTTTTACACGCAACAGAGAACTCGACAACGATGTGTTATGTGTCTAGAAAAAATAGATAAAAAACGTGGCATTTTAAAATAAACCTACATAAATTACAAGGTGCATTGAGGACACAGGGGTGTTGTTTTTGCCTGGCTATAAACGCCAGAATTATTATCCCAGCGTCTACTTTAAGTGCGAAAAGCGCGACTGCGAATTACTTACGGCGTTTTGCATAGAAATTTATTAGCGACTCTGGTCTTCCCTGCTTGTTCACCATCCCCCTACTCTCTTACTCGAGAAGCACGCAAATCGGGCAACGGCATAGCCATAGTCATAGTCATAGCCACTGACCTGGCACTACGTCGGTACTTTATCGTTTAATATCCTGAGTGGCCATATAACGAAGTAACGCAACAACCGGTGTAAATTTACCATGTTGTGCTAATTGTATTCTCGCAAAAGTCAGCATGACAACATGATGTTTGCATGAATTTTCACCATTTTATATCCGCGACACATATGTCAGTTATATTTAACAATACATATTCATTCGTTCACGAGAGAGACAAAAATATCGAATAAATTAATGAAAACCGCTGGATGACGAGTAAATGTTGTCCGACTGTAATTATTTAATTAATTAAAGATACAAGCAAATATAATATTTAATTTTGAGTAATCGATCAATTGCATCCATTACCTTTCATAAATCCAGGTCTGTTTGTTTTCATTAATTAAAAAAGAGACATAATTACTTTTCTGTGAAATGTGTTCAAAAATCCAACAATTACATTCACTAATTTTAAAACAAGCTCATGTAAATCATTAGAGCAGATAAAGTCGAATAATATCACTCAACCAGAGAATGTAATTGGACAAATGAATCCAGAAGTCACGGGCGAACGAGTCTCGAATCTTTACTGTATATCGTGCAACCCAACAATCGAGCACTTCCTTGATTTCATCTAGCTTGAGGACAACCTTGAGTACTCCCGGACTCGCAAAAATACCCAGGAAATCTTCCAATTACCTCCGGATTAAATTGCATCCCACAATTTTCTCCTCTCTCTCTCTACTGAAAGAGACAACATCGTTCTTTTTCCGATGAAAAGAACTTTAAGCTCTCAAACCTACTCAATCCTCTAGTGAGAGGTGTCACTTCTGCCAATTAAAGTTCTTCCTCTATTTCGTTCAAATTCTTGCTTCTTAAATTCTAATTCCTCATGTCTCGTTTTTGGAATTAACTATCTAGCTTCACAAACACATATGTTCCTTGCACATTTTCACTATTGAGCAAAAGCAGTTAAGAGGGTGGTGAAAAGAGCGCTCGAGTGCTTTGCCAATATTAGATATGTGCAAAGTACTGTGAAGTCTTCAGGTCCGAACGAAAATTCTGATCTTCGAGGTCGAACGTTTTGGTCAGTATGTGGAGTGGAATAGTTGAAGTGCATCGCACGAATTACCAGCATTCCAATGCATCATCGACGGATTGCGCAGTTACCGTTCCGTTTGCATTCAGGGCCGTATACCACCGCATTCAAATCCCATTGACCCCAAAGCGACGGCGCCTACGCAACAATACTCATACGTCTCATACGTCTCCGTTATGTGCCCCTTGCATTATTTACGTCGACAAGCCACTGCCTACCGTATAAATCGTCCCTGTGTACAGATTTATAGTAAAGGCGGGACCGCAACTTTTTACACCCAGAATGCAACATAAAAACTATTCTTTCTGCCTTCGTTGCAACTTAACATAAAAAAGTTCAAACAAACCTTAAATCACCCCAATTGTAATCTAAAAACAAAAAAAAAAAAAACGATTTAAGCTGTAGAGTCTGCAGATAATCATTAATAAATTGTCCCTCTATATTTTCACTGGATAAACATGGACCTTTACTACTCTGCCTTTCCACTGGACGACCATAAATTGACCTATACTACTTATCGCCACGTATATCTGTCCCCTCGTCTCATTTACTTCTCCCCATCTCCAATTTCACCCTCTATCCATACCCTTTTTCTGGCATACAATATCTTGACCTCTACCACTGGAATTCATTAAAATCTTTGGAATTAATTAAACTCTTTGGAATTCCGAAATTCCATCGCTGTTTTACGATTTTTGGCTAATTAAATACCTTTACTACTATCACCCCAATGATTAAACTTATATGTAATTACACTCCTCTATATTATTAAAAGACATCATCGTCCGGAGTTTCTATTTTAAGATTTTGACTGAATAAAGATGGAACTTTACTACTATCACCCAACTGCACGACCATAAATTGACCTGTCACATTTACTGCCTTCTGCATATCTTCAATTACCTCAATTTTCTTTGACCACCAATTTCAACTTTTATATCTGCCCTTTTCCTTCTCCTGTTTCACCGTACACTGACCTATACTACTAAAATTCATGAAAACCCGTCGAATTACACAATTCCGTTACCCTTTTAGAATTTTACTGACGAAACGTAGACTTTCACTACTTGCTCTCAACTGACTGACTGTACATTCACCTATACCACTAACACCCTTAATATTATTAAAAATAAAATAAATATTTGACTTCTACTACTGCAGCTCAACTGGCTTACCATATTCTGCCTACTACTACTTAAATTCTACTACTTTATGACCGACTAAACATAGATTTTTACTACTGCTTCTGCCTCCCCACAGTTTCACCCTAAATTGACTTAAACTATAGAAAATTTTCTTTACAAGCGTATAATATTTTAATAAATTTTTATCTTTCAAGATCGTCACATTTTTATCATTCTTTTGAGTCGGATTTGACGAAGTTATTTGGCTCGAATGAATTTATCTCAGAATTTTAAACCTGAAGGAAAATTACTGCTGAAAGATGTAGCTTTCAATCAAAGTTTAATTCCTATTAATCTTTCAAGTGGGATGATCCAAGTCCTCGATCGGCCCTAATGATAAGCTGGTGTCGGAGGAATTTAGTGCGGGATCGATCGAGCGGTGTGAACGTGGCTTTAGCCTTCGCAACGTCGCCAACAGCCAAAACCCTCTGAGTCTGGAACCCATACGTCACAGGATCGATTCTACGTTATCAATTCCAGATGCAGATAAGCCAGAGCCTCCCACTGGGCATCTATTTACTGCGCTCAGCGTCGTTAACCTGCATCTACTAGAGACGACGAGAAAAAAAAATCAAGAAAGTACTCCTCGTGATTTGCGTCACTATCTCATTATAGCAGCGCTGAAACGTCGATGGCAAACTAGCTGATGTAATTTATTACGGTCATAATATACGTGACATCCATTCGAGTTTTGAACATGGGAATTTACATGCTCAAAATACGGGGTGGGTTGCATGTCCTGTTATGTTAATTATGAATTAATTAAATAATAACAAATTATATGTAATATTGTGATTCCTTTGTGTGCAGCCATTTGTTTGATATTTGATGAATGTTTTGGATTTAACTGACTATAATTTTTCGAGATTTAACGGAAAATTTCAATATTGATGCGTATTGTACTTTTAGAGACATTTTATCAAGAAAAATGGACCATAACTGTCAAAACGAATGGAGTTATGTGTATGCATAACCATTGAGCTAATCTGCAATCTGAAGGTAGTATTTTAAAAATTGGATGAAAACAAACACCGATGGAGATATTCAGACAAAATTACAGAGTACATTGTTGATATTAAGAAAATTTTATTTGAAATTTCTTGAAAATACCACATTTTCAAATACTAGATGACAGAACGAGAATTTAAACACATAAGTTCCATATAAAAGCGTATAAAGCATACAAAAATGAAGCGTTTTAGAGGTGGAGAGTGAAAGTATCTAGTAAAAAAAATAGCCGACTTTGATAGTTGAACCCGGTAAGCTAAACTTCCTGTCAAAAAGTGCGAAAATGAAATAAAAATGATAAACGAGTGCAATTTTGAGCCTAGTTCTTTTTTATTTTACATCACGCAGTTGCTGTAAAGCAACGCGACTGACGCATGCAATAAATTTTCGCGATAAAAGAAACTCTTGTCAGTTTAAATCAACCAGAAACTCAAATGTTACAATTTTTAAAATCATAAAATGATTCAGAATATCCAGCATGAAGCGAAAAATATGAGAAAGTGCTTTTAGTTGTCCATTCTCGAATTGGCTTACCATAAAGTTTAACTTCGAGTTGTTGTCTCGAGTTTGGCTTTCCACTTACCAGTCGTCTAGTGTGAGAAACAGATGACTGGCCATAGTGTTTAGTCAGGCTGTCGCTTAGCCCAGCTTACACTTGCAAATGTATTCGGTACCTATAGGACGTATGCATTAATGGGTATGGATGTCTGCGAGGCGTCAGAGAAACTAGCCAAATAGCACGACTGACGATGTAACATTCCAGAAGGTGACTAGTTACCGTTTGTGTTTATATTCCACCTATGTCGCGAAATTGAGGCGCTGAAGCATTGAAGCATCGGATAATATAAGCCAAAACCCAAAGAGATCATCTAGTCTGCATATCATGGATACAGGTAAAAGCTACAATAGAGAATGGAGTCGACTAACAGTCTCTCTCTCCTGTTATTTTGGCATACGTTCAAGCAGAATGGACTCTTGAGGGTTAAGGGGTCACAAACGCATGGGTTGAGGACCTCGAAACATCTACGGAAGGGGTGGCTAGCATTGCATTTCAATGGAAAGAGGTTTTCGCGCCCTCATCCTGGCAACGAGCCCACTCTCGATCCAAGTCCGGAGACAAAAGACCCCATTTCGTAACAGAATCCCTTCCTCAGGAACTGCCAAAGAAAATAGTTTTCTTGCTTCTAAAGAGACTGACCACGATTTTCATCCAGTTTTTATATAAGATTTCAAGAAATTTACACGTATTTCAAACGATTAATGAAAAAACTCAAGAGATTACACAACTTCAACATTTTTATCGTCACAAATTCTTGTTTTATCTTCTACTTTTAATAATTACTCATGTAAAGTTCATCTAAGAGAAAGTTGACTTTTTCAAAACTCCCTGACTTTGCCATGATTTCCAGATTTTCTTTGACAAGCAGCCACCCTGGTTAGCTTTCCTTAAGTTTTCCTTAGCCATCCTTACAACTTTTCCACCTTCTACATTCCTAACGCTCTTTACCTCACTTTGTTATCCTATTTCTTCTCGATAAGAAAGGAAATCCCAAGGATATTCTATTACCGAGTACCTTCTTATCTCTTTCTACAGCAAAGTAAGCTTATATTAGGTTTAGCTCAAATTCGTTTGGAAATAATTTACGTCTTCATTTTCCGGGTGTGTTTAGTTCCTTTATTGTTTAACTTGCTGGAATTGTTTTAGTCTGGGAGTTTCAAGTTCAGATTTGTAGGTTTTAGCACTTGGGAATAAACGCGTGTAATGAGAAACTAGAAAGCGACAATCCATGCATACAAAAACCCATAGGAATGGATTCAAACTTGGGCAAGCTCGATCTCTCATCCTGGGCGTTTCTCTGTCCTTGTTTATCTCGAAAACTCGAGTTTGGTGCTGATCCAACATGATCATAATCCCATGCTCCTTCTTCCTGCTGGATTCTCAACGAGAAACCTGCACTCAATTCATCCACTCGGTTGCGAACTCGAGTTATCTGCAACTTTCCACTTTAACTAACAACAATTCGTAGGCAAACAATCAAGTCTCGCCTCGCTAAACTTCCTCACTGCATATCGCGGCTCGCTGCATGTTCCTACACGCTATGTTAGTTAGGCAGAAAGGTGAACATGGATACAGTAGGTACTTTTGACAAAATTAAGGTATTCACCAAACTTTATTACAAGTCCCCCTTCTTCATCCCCACAATTGTCGGAAATTTCATAATGTGTATTTTTAAATCTGGTCCAATTCCTTATTATTCCTATTATTATTAACTCCTACAGGTTGTCTACTGACTCAACCGATTCAAATTCCAGGCATTTTAATGCTACATCATAGACGTCCTAAGGATGTCTTTAGGACGTCTTCAGGATGACTTTTTTATATAATATACGTTTACTCTTTTTAAGAATAAACAAAGGCACGGTGGCCACAAGATTCAATTTTTTAAATTCCCTGAAATTTTCCTGACTTTTCCCAAACGTTCAGACACTTTCGCTTTAAATCTTTTGAAATTTAAAATCACTTCACAACATTTAATATTCGTAAAAATCTCTCAAATTTACAACAACTTTTGAAATCTCTTAAAGTTCATTGAAATTTCTTAAAATTCCATGAAATCCTTTACAATTATTATACAAAATCTTTTACAAATCATAAAAATCTAGAGACTTTCTGTAAAATACCCTAATGTGCATTAAAATCTCTAAAGAAAAACGCTTGAAATAAAAGATCTCACAAAATCTTTTAAAAATCAATAATACATTCTCTGATGAGAATATAAAAATGACTTGAAATTTTATTAATTCTATGAGGACTATTAAAAATCCTTAAAATAATTTTTAAAATGTCAAAATTATATGCAATTTTTACAAACATTTTTAAAATTTCACGAAAAATTTTTAAATCCCTTAAAATACGTAAAAATCTTTCACAATTTTTGAAAAATTTTCCCCTAAAATTCTATAAAATCTTTTATAAATCATATAAATTTTGTGAAATCATTTAAAATTCCATGAGGAACATTTAAATTCTTTAAAATCACTTTAAAATAATAAAAATTTCTTTAAATTCTTACAAGTTTCCTAAAATCCTTTATAACCACACGAAAAAACTTTAAAATCCCTTGAAACACGTAAAAAATCTTTTCAAATTTTCGAAAACTTTTCAAAATTCCACAAAATCTTTAAAAATTCATAATAAATCTCATAAAAACATTTAAGATTCCATAAGGAACATTAAAATCCCTTAAAATCACTATGAAAAATCAAAATTTCTTTAAATTTTTATAAGCTTTTTTAAGTCCTTTAAAATTCCTTAGAATTCCTTACAAATTCTTTGAATTCCCTTATCTTCCTTTAAAATCTCTTGAAAATGTCTTGAAATCTTTAAAAACCTAGAGAATTTCAGAGAATACCTGGAAATTATTTATAATCCTTCGAAATCTTTGTATAGTTTCTAAAATTAGTTAAATAAACTATAAAAGTTATATGTGTAATACTACAAGTATTTACTCTATTATTTACTCAATCTATTTATTCAAGTATTACTAATCAGCCTTAATGTTGAGCAACTAAGTTACTCAATTTAATTATAAATATGAAAGAATAACTGAAGTGTATTAACTTATTTCTTTGGTAGACATTATTTGCTATGACAGAATACAAAAATTGTTTATAAAAGTAGGTTCTTGAAAAAAATTCCAGGCGTATTCCCGGTTTTTCCCGGTAGTAGACATCCTGAGTTCTATTATTGTAATTCCTTAAATCTATCCTCTGACAATAAAAAGTATCTCATACTTTTATGACTCCACAAATAGAAAATTTTTCCCTGAAAATGACACAAAAAGCACCAATTGCAGAAATTGTAGCCTGAACCAGAGCGTAAAATGCGAATTAGTTTTAATCCATGTTTCAAGTAATTGGAGCATCCAAATTCTATTCAAAACAAGTGTCCTCTCCTGTGGAAACGGAATATCGCACAAAGGAAAGGCCCTTTGTGTAAAATATGCAATCCCGGATTCAATTGCTCAACCACTGGATTCTACGATTAGTCTAGTGTCTGATAAAATAAGCTACTTGTGAAATTCGTTACACGGTAATTCCAATTACCAATTTTCTGTATTAAGATTGTATGATGATAACAAAAAATTAAATATTAATTTTACATTACAAAATATTATCACAGATAAAAAATCACCTTCATCCAACTTTTTTTTTTTTGTAGGAACTTATTTTTCTCTTTGGAGAAATTTAGAAGCTTGAGTTCCAGCAGCTGCCAAGAGACAGAGAAAAGGGATAACCTCAACTACTGTAAAAGTTTCCTCATTTGCTGGACCCACGAAAAAGAGAACCATGATGGGATAAAATCTTCAAAAAGCATTTTTGCGAACAATACCTCGTAAGCTCTCAAGTTTAGTAATACAATAAATAATAAAAAAAAAATTACTAGACTTTACCGTCTTGCAGTGTCGGGTGCCACGAACCGGAAACCAGAAACACTTTCCTTCCCTCCAAACTCGACCTTTCCTAACCACCAAAACCTCACAAACTTGAATGGTCTCAATAATAAAAGAAATTCGAGCAAAAACTTTGTGATTCCCATACCACCCTAAAATACGGCAGTTCGTAAACCTTAAAGAATCGGACTGAGATATTTTCACAAATCATTCTTTTTACTTTTCTTTACTAAGTTTCAAACTCTTGAATTTAGAAACTTCTAGGTTCTCTAATTCCCTAATAAATACATTATAAAAGTGATTTTTTTTTATATAGTATAGAGAGAAATAAAAATAAATTGAACTTGGTCACAGAAAAAAAGAATCGAGAACGGAATAGAACTTAACGTAAAAGATTACTCAGGACGAGAGTTAAAGCTGTAAAAGTGTAAAGAACGAAATGTCTTAGATGTGAAAACTATTGGACCCTTTTCCAATTTATTAGTGCCTGACGTAGCGGAAAAGCATTCGCTGCTTTAAGTACCGTGCGACTCACAGGCGCCAGATTTGTTCATGGGAACCGAAGTAGTAAAGAAAACTGGGACTGATTAGGAGAAAACCGGTCACCAAGCGGAGAAAATTAAATCCTCTTTTCCCTTACAAGTCTATCCTCATTACGGAACCAAAGAGTAAAATATTTCGTGGAGAAAAGAACAAAGTTTTTGCTCTTTTACTTCATCCGTATAAAGATTTCAAATAACTTAAAAGTAATTTCAGGTGATAGCAGTCATTTATTGTTAATTCCGAGTAATTTTAAGTGATTTCAAAGGCTTGCAAGTAATTCCAGTTACTACTGTAAAGGGAATTTCGAATGATTTTAGATATGCAATTGAAAGTGATTTCTGATTAATTTCATGGGATTTTCAAGTGATTTCAGCTGATCTAAACAACTGAAAGTGATTACAAGAAAAATTCTAAGTGATTACAGTGATTACAAGTTAAATCTGTAATTTCAGAATAACCGAAAGAGAATTCCATGATGTGATTGCATTCCAAATTTCAAATGAACGAAGGAATTTCTATTGATTAAAACTAGTCCCTACTTCACCTTTTTTGTGTAGCCCAAGGTCAATACTAATAAGTATTGAGTTTTATCTGAAAACGTCCCTTTTCTTTTACTATCAGCACTAAAAATCCGATAACCTCTCAAAACAATAGCAGTAAACCTACCAATTTCCGACAGTCTAGAGCTCTCTTATACAAGTGGGTAAACAAACTTGAACTGCCGTGTTGCACACACGATTAGGTTTATTTGCGGATGGACAGTAACTACATGTTGGATACTCAGAAAATCGATGCTTGTCCTCCTAGAAACCTTACAAGATCTAAAGAAAGGAAGTAAGCAGCTAGATAGGTCAAAACCATGAACCATCTTGTTCAGTAGGTGTAATAAAACCAAAGTGCAAAAGAAAAGTAGACAAAAAAAGTTTGGTAAGCCTTGAACACGAGCTAAGGTCAATTTAAGGTGGAAATTTCTTTTACGAACGAGACAGGGATGCTTTCCACAGTGCTCGTAAAACGAGTCCAATTAGCTTTATTTGCGGACTGCCAGTCCGGAGAGGAATGTCGAACATCTTTGAAATCAATGGCTTCTGGGTAAAGAGAAGAGAATAAAATGAAGCGAGGGAAGCTAGAACTGATCAGCGAGACCTTGAGGACCAACGAAGCCTTTATTTGCAGATGGGAAACGAGACTGACTACGCGATATCTAGAATCCTTCTCCACCTGCTAGGTAAACTTGATCAGCCAATCAAAATTGGAGATTTCATTTCCTTTGATTCTTAAAAAAATTTCCGCGAAAAATTTGAGATGATTTACTCAAGTCATAATAGTTTCATCACTTCATTTGGAGAATTAAATTTAATATTGATAATAGTCCTATCAAAAAAAAGAAGTTGCACTTTTATCAAAACTGCTTCTGTATTTGCCTGTATTCCAAAGATTTCATAAGGGATTTGAAGGAATTTTAAAAGATTTAAAAATAATAATTCAAAAAAAGCATTTATCAAGTGTCTAAATGTCGGCAACAGGAATCTTATAAAATCAGAGTTTGAGATGAAATCTATAAATAATATGTGAAAGAATCATTCCGAGTTGATTTTAAGATTTTTTCTCGAGGATTGTATTTATCGTAGAATGTAAACCGCACATTTATATTATCTTAACTATCGTTGTTCTACATAAAGCGAGCGACTGCCAAGTTTTTATTCTGTCAGGAAGAAAAATATTCTCGATTTACGAAAGCCACTCACCAAATCCTGAGGGACTCGTTTCAAATCCCCATTCACCCTCCTACCCTTTTTTTTTTACCCAACCCCTTCATCGCAGTGAGACACCACAGAAGTGCCGTACCACATGTACACTGTAAAGAATGAACCTTTGGATATCACCCTCAGACACGAGCATGAGATAACTGGCGAATTTTACTACTCGCTTTTAGCTCGGCCCTTAGTCTTCAATAGAAGAGCACGTTTTCCTACGAGAATGTCCAAAAAAAACAGTAGAATCTTTAAGTCTTCTAGCTCACAAATTTAACAGTGTCTCCTGAGAGGTATTTAACTGCCGGTCATAATGTCCTGGGTCGGGAGTCACTGCTCCACAAAATGAAAAAAAAAAAAAAAAAAATTGCTCAGGAGACAAAATCGACCTAACCGTGGAACATATTCTTGCATTAAAGCATCCTAGTTACCGGGTTCAAATTAAAGCTGGCGACTCGTTTGCTGAGAGAAACTTAGGAGGGAGTAATCGCATTACTAAGCGAAGATACTTGAGCTTTAAATTTGTCCTACTCACCGAACAGTCCAAGGAATAATATTCTACCCAAAAACGACTCATGAAACTCCTTACCTGAAACAGAAAAAAAAGACATTTAAATATTTTATATACACAACAAGTAAAAATCGGAGAAATCAAAAAAGATTTCAAAAAATGTGAATGACTTTGTGTTATAATTTAAAATAAATAAAGTTACATTGTTAACACAAAACTGATGCATCTTTCGTACTTAAAAGTTCGTGTACAAGTACGATTCACGACTCTTTACTTTTAATAAGCTTCAGGCGGAGGGAGAGACATAAAAAGTTTTTAATTGCGAGCACCTTAATTCTCGCTTTAATCTTTCTTTGCTGCAACTCGAATAAGTTGTTTGTAATGCGACTTAGTCACTTGCCAATCTTGTCTACGCCTTACTTAAATAGATGCAGCCTAACTAATATATAAGCGAAAACATTAATTTAGATTTCTGTTTATGAATTACGCTCTTGTCAGATCTAAATGCCGAAATAGAGGCTTTATGATTCGCATAATGTAGTCAAGTTATTTTGCGAGTGATGTATTCACTTTTCAGCGTAGTATATTCTAAAGCTGAGTTTATTGCATATAATAGCTTTGACGAGAAGAGGATCCTTCAGGGGATTAGAATTAGGGGGTGTTGAATAGCTTAGGCAAAAAGGGGTTGCTTCCTGTAGCATACAAATCCCTCTACACACTTTTTTGTAGATAAAAATAGCGATAACTTAATTCTTTTAAAAATGCATTCACAATAGAATAAATGTGTAAATAATGCACCAATATAAAACTGGAATAAACGCGTTATGACCTCGAAGTAAAGAATTGCGTTAACTCTTTGTAGCCTGAAATTTCGTGAAGGATTATTTGGTCGGTGGTATATGAGAACATTTTCTCGAAAGTTTCGTTATTCGAGACGATCCTTTATTTTTCTGGCATCGTAGAACCGACGACTTATGGCGTGCTTGCACGCGAATTTTCGATCGTGCCAGCGACTTTTACGGTCGCGCACCATACTGGACGACCAATTACAGTTTTCAGCGTGCCCTCAAACGAGAGATTGCTTCGACTGGTAACAATTGCTCTATTCCAAACAATCTCGGCAACAAAGTCAGCAGGGTAGCAAAAACATACATATATTTTGGTGAGATTACAGAATTCATAGTCAAAAGTATACTGAACATGGAAAACTTCATGTTATTGATAATATAAACATTCAAGTTTTATTTTCTGTCCAAGTAAAGAACCTTAGTCAAAAAAATTAAGAGTATCAGCTTTTTTTGAGTGGATTAGAGTTTTAAGGTATTTAGTAAATGCCAGTGGAGAATCCAACTGTTTGTACGCCTAAGTACCGTCGAGTATCGCGAATTGTTCCAGCTTTGCTGGGCTTTACTTGACCACGCTCTTGAATATCCTCTGGATTTGTCTCAAAACTTTTAACCCCGCTTTATCGTTTAACTACTTGAAAGACAACAAAGGACGAACTGGTATAAGAGAAAAAGACAATTAGAACAATTAGTTGATTGTTCAATCATTCACAGTTGACGTCGAGTTATCGACGTCGACAGTTGTCGATTTCGTAACTCACAGATTTATTTTAAGCGTTTTGTGTAAAACCTGTTTCGAAATCGTTATTATATGTCACTGTTAACTCTTTGTAAAAAAGGTTTTATCTCTGTTTATTGTTTCTTCTATGGTAGAAATACGAGCAATTTGCAATGGAATTATTTTTTTATAGAGAACGTTATAGATATCGCGTTTCAATTGGCAAATCAATTTTAACGTTTGCACAGAGTTTTATTTACAGTTTTAAAACATGGACATGGATTTGTGAATCGTATTGAAAACATGAATTTTAGGTTAAACAAATAGTACCTATGTTCAGTTGGTAATACATAATAATATAATTTAGATCTTATAGACAATTCAATAGATTTTAGAAGTATTCGAAGTATTTTCGAAGTAAAAATGGTATAATAGTTAAATCAGAATCGAGATCTAAAACACAATCCAGTGGTGCGAAATCGTGAATGAGGTTAAAGATTCTGTGAATTACAAATTAAGGAAGGTCCAGAATTACGGCCAACGCGGGATTACTCTGACTTTCTAGGATTATTGAACTTTTATCGGTGGGAAAGGGCGGCGGAGGAAAAATCGAAGAAAAGGAGGCAGTGGGAAATGAACCAGTGCCTCAGGGGTCCCGGTGGCAATCTACTGATCCGATAAATCTAATCAGCATGCTCATCGACCTACGTGCTGTATTCGCTCTTATTAATGATCTTTAAATCCACTCTCATCTCTCAATCTAATACTTCTTGCATCTCGAGTTAATCTAATACGTTTTACTCTCTGTGTGATGATATTGAATCTCCGATATAGCTCACAATCAACGAATATTTGGAATTCTATACCCTAGTCAGTTTTAGTATTTATTGGAATAAAATCATGAGGAGAATTTCATCCATTTCAGTTCTTTAATATTAAACCATCATAAGCCGTAATATAATATTACAGATTGTATATATCGTAATCATCAAAGTTCATCACCTATTCCCATTGGACTAAGATTTCAGACGTTTCTTCGTACGATTTTTAATTTATCGAATTTGAAAACAATCTTCAGATTATTTTCGTTGTATGAAATTTATTGTGATTTTTAGAAATTTTAGAAATTTTATACTATTTACTGCGATTTTATTGAATCTAAATAAATTTAAAACAATTTGGCGATATTTCACTGGAATTTAAAAGTATTTTTAACTAGATTTCGTGGGATTTTAAGTCATTTTAAAGGATTTAATAATATTTTGTGAAATTTTAAGTAATTTTACGACATTTTATGTGATTTAAGTAATTTTAAGGACTTTTAAGAGATTTAAGGAATTTAAGGAAATTTCATTGGATTTTCAGATGTTTTAAGCGATTTTAAGGGATTTTATGATATTTTATGGAAATTAAGTTGACAGACCTGGAATTAAATAATTTTAAGGACTTTTAAGATTTTAAAGGCTTATAAACGATTCAGGGGACTTTACGAGATCTCATGACATTTTATCGTTTTTTTTTTTAATAATTTTAAGGGCTTTTACGATATTTTATGGGTATGGGATATTTAGTAATTTGAAGGACTTTTAAGAGATTTAAGGAATTTAACGTCATTGGATTTTCAGGAATTTAATGAGATAATTTAGAAAGATTTTACGAAATTTAAAAGAATTTTATGAAACTTATTAAGGTTGCTTAAATTAGACAAGGAATTACAAGTTTTTATAATTCAAACATTAAAAATTCTAATTTATTTTGCATACTTCTGATTTTAATATCCTTTGATTTGAAATTGTATAGATTTTTTACTCTAAAATGGCATCAGTAAATAAAAAAAACGGTTTCTGTACCTTGGTTTCTATGTTTTGGATATATTATAAACAAGAAAATGGAAACAAAAAAATTCGTCAGAAAAAGCGTCTGAAACTTCAATCCAATCCTATTCATCTTTTTTTTTTACTTTTAGCCAAATTTTTTACTTATTTTCGTGAATTTTTTTCTGATGAGTCGTGTTATAATTAAATTATATAGTTTCTTTGCTTAAACTAAACTCGTTACTCCAAGAATGAAATATCTTTTACGTAAATCTGGTTTCTTTATTATTTCTTCGAGAAATGAAGGGAAAAGATTTCTTTGAGGCTGTACTTTATCGCAGTGATAACCCTGACTGAAGAAATAAGAACGAGGAAAGCGTAAAAATGAGGGAAAAAAAGGGAATTTGCCCGAATGTGGTTCTTTTGATCTGGGAATTCGCAGTCACTCGAACCTTTGTGCAACGGACAAACTCTGGAGAGAGAGAGAGAGAGGAAGAGAGGAAGAGAGAAAGCGAGAGAGAACCAACCACTTCCTTAGGAAGGCTTCATTGTCCTGAGTTTTCGTTGTCGAGGTTGGTCGTTGGCTAACGCGAACGTACGTGAATTGCCTTTAATAATGGCAGCGAGTTAGTGCTGCCATGGTCGAGACGACTAGGACAATTTTAATCCCGGTTTAATTTCGTTCCGGGAGCAGAGGTGGCTGGTTGTATTAATTAAACAAACGTTGCAAGGCAAGCTTGGGTCTCCACTTCGACGATGGCAGGCAAGACGAGGTACGACCCTCCAGTGACATCGAGTAGAGAGGTTGTTCAGAGGGATGTAGAGCACTGCAATTCCGCCCGGCGCATATGCACAACTTGCACTTCTAAGCTCAGTAGCGTAACGAATGTGTAGGAGGTCCGCAAGCAAGATGTTTACCATACGACCCTCTTCTCTCCATTTGAACGGGTCCGTTACTGAATATTTCATTCAGGACCTGCTCATCTGAATTATTCATAAATCAAAAATCTGAATTCACTAACTCTCCAAGGATAACGTGAATCTGTTGTATGATAATGGCTGAGATCGCTCACTAATAAATATTAACAAGCAACACTATTCTGCTTTTGAACTAACTGCTGCAAATGGATATATAGTCTATCTATTTTCAACTATTACGATTAACATTCAACGAAAGAAAGAATCTGCTCCACTTAATCCTACGTCAATCTACTAAAGATTGTAGTATATTTGAAAAAGAACTTGCATGATTTTTGGAACTGCTTTTTCTTCACTGAAAAGGAAAAAAAAGTGAAGAAAAAGGCGAAAAGAGTCACTTTCGGAATATATAAGTAAAAGTTCTTCGATACGCGACGTGTTTCTTACGCCACTGCCTGCACAACGCTCGTGAAGATATTCATATTGTCTCCAACCCTTCTACACGCGAAACGTGACATTTTTTTATTCGCCTCACTTAAGCTCGTGAGAGGAAGTCAGCGATATTGAAGCTGTCTGCGTTGGCGGAAAAAGGGGAAAATGAAGACGCATGCAAGAGGTTTTTACTCAGTGGTAATCGAGATGGCTTTGCACGTAACAATAGTAACGTTTACATTCAAAGTTGTCACACTCAACAGTTTCTTTTCCTTCTCAGTCTAATTGCGAGGCGACAGTTCACAGACTATGTAGTTTTAACGAAAATTGTTATGTCTTAATTAAATTCGTCCCGTCATTCTATCTACGGTCTTTCTCTTCTACAATGCGACTAACTCAATCCTATAATTATAATTCAGATCGTCCACTTTCCTTCGCGAATTTCTAAAGTTCAACTCTCCCAAAAAAGTATATAAAAAATATAAAATATAATAACTGAAAATCATTTAATTGTTATGTAAGACAAGTAATCTAGTAACTTGTAATTTACTGTCAGTTAAGACATCTAGCAACTTGGATTTACGATTTACACATCATAACAGTAATTAATTCGTTAACGGTTACACATTACAATTTATTGACTATAATCTGGCCTCTCCTTGATCCCGGGATCAATGTCTTCCACTAGATCTGATATAACGATGCAAGAGGGGTTAGTGGAGGGTTGTAATTGGAAGCAATTCTAGCTCTGATTCGTACTCAGGGTCAGGACGTAGAGTAGATGCAGGATACAAGGTTAATTTTGTGCAGTAAGTAATGCTTAAGCTTGCAAGGTGTTTACATATACGCGTGTTTCGAAATTAGTACACTAGCAACGCGTGGCTCTGACGTTTATGGGGTGTGACGACGCCCTTGCAAGTGGCACTACAACAGAAGGACGATCCACGTCCGTCCCATCGAGTTGGTCATCCCCCGTGAACTATGCCTCTAGTCTTAACCCTCAACCTCATCCTGTCTCCGGCAACGGATAACAAGCCCCGTGATTCCGGCGGTAAATTCTCCGTATCAGCCAGCAGCGGTGAGGCACGTTCTATTCGTGACGTGGAGACCCCCTAAGGTCAAAATGGGATTCCATAATACATTCCATAATAAAAGTGAGAATTAATCCAAATTTTTAATAGAAACTTCTACAATCAATGAAAATTCTAAAAAAAAAACTTAAAGGTAAAACCTTTATCATAAGGTAAAACCTTTTGACATAAATGGATGACGTACATCATTGTAAAATTACGAAATTGGCAATCTTAGAAGTGAGGGCAATTTCATCCCTCTCGAGAGCAATTTCCAAGAAAAATAAAAAGATAATTTCACTCATTCAACCCTGAGAAAAATGAGGCATAAAATTACCGTCGTAAATATTTACGCAGCAACTAAACGACAGCTTGAAAGCTTCTTGTCTTGTTTCCAGTCAGCACCTGATGTTTAGAGGTCGATTAGGGTTAAATGCATAAACTTGCCTCAACACTAAAAGCTCAGCAGCTGGAGTTTATCGGTTCTGAAATGTATCTTAAAGTTAACCAATGCAGAAGTTGGACTTTAGATGTAACTTGAGAAGATAAAGCACCCTGAGTACATTCTAACTTCGGCATATTCTCTTTTCAGGGCAGAGAGAATCTAGTATATTTTTCTTTTTCACTAAAAGAGCGTGTCTTATAATGACTCTGACATTTAAACTTTGCAAGTTTCTGACGAATCCTAGCTTTTGATTCCAAGTTAGCAACAAAGTTTGGATAAAGGGGAGAGAAATCTTGTGTTTAGCTGAGAATTGATTGGATTCTGCCACTCTTTGTCGAAACTTCATTTCGATTGAGGGAGAAAATGCTAGAGCATCGTGAAAGGAATTAAGATTCGTCTAAAACTTCCTCATCAGTGTTCACGAAATAAACGGAATTTGACTTCTAAATGATGTTCTATTCAAAGTTATTCCAAGTTAGTTTATCTTTAAAGGCAATTTCGCTTCAAGTGAAAACTGTTTGCACAAGAATTAATTCATAAATTACCCACGCAACATTTTCACGTTCAGATATTTTAATTTTCACTCTGTGTACCGCATATCAATATTTAAAATTCGATGAGAACCGTAGATTCATAAATTTGAAGGCAAAAAGGTTCACTATAAATATTGTAAAGCGGTTTTGCGCCAACACTAAATCGTGCGAGCGTTCAGCGTTGCTCGTGAAAAATACTCATTTATGCGCCACAGAAAAACGATTGGGTTCTGTCGTCGGGCACTCCCAACAATTCTCTTTCCGGTTACCTCGTGACCTACAGTTTTGCGAGCTGTTTTATCCAGAAGCTCGAAATCAATAAACAGGCCTTGTTCAGTTTTATCTTCTTTTTGTTTTGTTGTTTTTTCACCATTGTCCTGAAACGAAAGTCCAAAAACAATAAACCTCTATTGTAATTTTAGATTTTTATCTCCCTCAATGTAAATTTAGCTTTGTTCTACTACTAACAAATTGAAAACATTTCATATCACAAAACAAAAGGACTAATAAAAGTGATAAGTCCTCGCAGAAAGAAGTTCAGCTAATGTGTAAAAGTAGAAAAAGTATTTTTCAGTTTAATTTTTAAATATTAGACTAGAATTAATTTACCAAAAGTGGATTTCATCAAATTCGTATAACTTAACCTTATATTCATTCAGAAATTGTATTATAGATTCTTCAAGAATGTTTTAAAAAATTTCCTTTATTCGGTACACACTACTTTCTATTTTCCGGTATAAATTGCGTCAATTAATAATTACGCCTTGTTAGATAGCGCTCTAATTTAAGCACTAATCAGACTCTAAGCAGAAACCTGATTTCTCCGAATTAATTTATTGAATTGTGGAAAAACTTTTTGTGCAAATCATGAATGTTAGTGGTGTTGGAAATGTGCACCAATATTTTGAAGGTTTGCCCTGATCCAATGATTGTAATCAGAATGTTGCAAGACTGCAAAAACATCAGGATAATTACGAGTAATTCGACCTTCTTCTAGTCCAGTAAAAATATGAATTCCAGCCAAATATCCGTCAACAACTAAACCAGCACCAAAATCATTATGGCCACAGTGTCTTTGCGCATGAAGGGTGCAAACTTCGTTGTCTGAAATCATAATATTAGGTCGATACCTATCTACACATTCCCGATGGGCCAATATCGGTACGTCAATTGATCGCAGTTGTGTAGGATAATTCGTTCCTCGCCTGAAATCGGAACGAAGACAAATATTTAATTACAGTGATGCATGCTACGTAAAATATTGTTTTATGTAATTAATATGTTATTGATAACTGACACATCGCATCTCCAGTTGAATCCCCAACCACGAACTGCACCAACTGTGCCCGGTAGTAGAGGTTCTTCATGCAGCTCAATAGAGTGACAGTAGTCATTAAATTCGAAGGGGTGATCAACAACGAGCAAAGCAACACGAAGGTGTCTTCTTATGTCTACTATACCTCTCACAGAACCATGATCTGAAGATGTTCTACCAAAGACAATTTGATATTGCTCCGGAGTTCTCGGAACGCATGATGCAGCAGTGATAAGAAAGTGATTCGAAAGAATATTACCGACGCATATTTTCCGCATAAAATGTTTAATAACTACAACGTACGGAGCCTCTCTAATCTGGATTGGATGGTCTTCACCCGGCAGGTAACTAACTACTCGTTTTTCACGAACTAGGGAATCTGATGATTCCTCTGCAAAAATTTAATAAATTAATCTCTCAGTATCGTATTTTCTGTACCAGTTAAGCATATTAGTTTTAATCCAGATAAATTTAAATGGGATATCATTTTACTTACTAATTTCTTCATCGGCAAAGACCTCAATAATTCCTCGAGACCAAATTCCACAAAGAATTAAAAGATAAAAATATATTTTTTCTGACATTTTACAGTGAAGATAAAATAATTCTAGTTTTTTAACTTAGTCAATGAAGGCGGGACACATTTATGAAAATTTTTGTTGTGAATATTTAATATCGTATCTTTATTTGCAAGGCTTATCGTTATTTTTCAGTTTCATAAAAAAAAGAAGTCATATTTTTAAAAGTTTCAAATTTTTAAATAATAAAACGCGGTTTTAGGTATCAAATATTTATAAATGAATTAATCATTTGTGCGAGATTAGACAAGAAAAGAAAACAAACGCGACATTGTTCATCGACTTTAAAGAAAAAAGATATTGATCTTATCTTATATAATCATGAAAGTTACGACAAGACTTTCGAAATGTCGAACAAGATCAACTCATTGTCGTAAAATTATTTATTTTTTAAACGATGCACACAGAATTTTAAAGCAGGTTGTAAAAATGTGATGCAATTTAGAGTTTCCTGGTTCGGATGTAAAGTAAAGTCGAAAACAAGTTATACAGGGCGTCATAAATTTGTCCTGTTCATTTTTTAAGATAATTTGAAATTTCTGTTAATGAATTAAATATAAAGATCTCGAAATCTCTTGAAATTTTCAAAGTATCTTGAAATCTTTGAATACTATTTGTAATGCATTGGAATTTAATTTTCTAGAATAACCACCAAAAAAAATGTAACTATAAATTGAAATGCTTATTAAAATTTATAGACATGAGTCAGTTGATTAGATACGAGCTCGTGTGTCTTAATAACAACCGTATAACGAATTTAACTATTTGAAAAAGATCACCAGTGAAAATAACATATTTCAATGCTTCTTTCGTGTCTCTAAGGTACATAATAGGCGACATTTCGTCGCGTCGAGGAGACAATGAGGAAAACGAGGCTCCTGGCACGTAATTCCTGGGTACGCCCGCATGGAACTGGATGGAAAGTTAGTTTGGGGAAAAATTAGGGGCGGTGGCTAAGAGATGCTGGGGATGGTTGAAAGAGGCGTCGACTGCCAAGGCATCTACTTTCAACACTCTACAGTCTCCACAGAATTGAACAACGGACAGGCTCAGAGTTTCAACTCAGTTCCACGGTCTCGATTACTAAGCTCTTCTTCTGCATTCGACCCCAATTTACACGACAATTTTCAACTACCAGACAGAATACTTCAAATACTTCCATCTTAATCTATTCTGAGGTTTTAAAAACAATCCAAAAAAGCTAACCACGTGTACCTCCTCCCCACGTTTTAAATAAACAGAAAAGGAGCAAGAACCTAGACTGTAAATATTATAGAATATAGTATCCTGGATGGGAAAGCTTCTCTGATCCTGTTTAACCGGATGTGTAATGGGAGGAGGCTTTTCCTCTCAGCGACAGTAAAAATTCGCGTCAATTCCCAGCGGTAAACTCACTCATGTACACGGTCGCTGGACATTCCGGACGACTTCCTTGCAGATTGTGTTCGCAGGACATACGCAGAGACGCAAATGAAAATTCATACAATCTTGCCAAAAAGCTTATCATCCTTATTTTCGACTTTACAAAAAATGTCACAGGGATTATTCCTTTGTATTTTCATCACAGATTCAACGATGAATTTTAATTTTTAGAAAAATTGTTTTATGCAATTGTATCGTTCTTTGTCTCAAGACAAATTCAATGAGTTTTCTGAAAATTGAATTTTACCGTTGAATTCACGGTAAAAATTTAAAAATAAATAATAGTCAAGTTTTTTTTTATAAAGTCGAGAATTAGGTATTATTTCATTTAGCTCAAATTTATACTAAATCTCGACATCATTTTTTTCTTCAAATTGACCTAATATTTTCGAGAGTACCTTCACTTTTTTAATCTTTTTTTTTCGGACCAGTCTAATATATACGTGTACTGTATAAATATATATATATATATATATATAGCCACGTTCCAGTACCTAAGGTTGATTAAGCTGCAGACACAGTGGTCTGTGCCACCAGAGCCGCTGTTAAATGTCTCGCATCTGTTACCGGAGCTTTTCCGTCGCACGCAGAACCTGTCCCGGCCAAGGTACCGTCGAAAAACATACCCAGAAACCACCTTATCACTCCGATTCGCTCCCGCTTTCTCCACTAAATTCCTGACCATTTTTCCTTCCGCGTTTTAACTTCACCTTACACTATCTTGAGTTTCTCGACGAACTCAACTCGAGAGCATTTACACTCGAACCGCACGAATTCCCTTTTGTATGGATTCACTCGTTATCCGAACTGACCAAACGTGCTGGAAAGTCAAGAGATTTGTTTCATAGGCGAAAAATGTCTTTAATAAATGACATACTCATAATTAAGGGCATGTGTTACTTACCATATGAGCAAGTTTTTAAACCCAGGTTTTCTACAATTTTTTTGAAAATGTAAAAATTGTAGAAAAAAACCCTGGTTTAAAAACTTGCTCATATGGTCAGTAAACACATGCCCTTAAATCGAAAAATACTCATACGGAATAATATAATAATATTTAAATAATTAACAAAATATAAAAATATATTAAGAAAATGAACAAACTATAATCAGCAAACCCTAAACCCTTCAATAAAAATTTTTCAATCAAATTAAGCTACAATTTATTGTTCTTTTTTAGAAAATTAATGGCTGAATAGCCGTTAATTAGGGGCTGATCAGGTACTTGTTAATTACCTAGATTTAGACTTCACAAAAACGTTACAGTTCTGGCCAATCGAGCTCAGCCTAGACCACCAGATTAGCCCCAAGATTGAAATCTGGATGGTCTAGTCTGGGAGAAACTGCCCAGTCTCTGGGGGATTACCTATATTTATCTACTTGAACTCTAACTTTCGTAGTTTATACTTTATGCATAATAAATTTTCGTGATTTATTGCGCTAGCCCCTTCAAGTTTTCCCTAATCCTAAATTTGAACCAACTTTCGATAGCATCATTATTTTTAATAAAAATTGATAAAAGACTTCAAACTTTTCCTCACAAAGAGTAAAAAATTACCTCTTTATGTGAAAATATCAGAATTTTTAAAAGCAAAGTTATTAATCCAAGAAAAAAAATAGCTTTAAGAATGTAAACCTACCAGTAGTTATTGTTCCAATATATTTACTCTTCATATTGATTATGAAGTATGTTTAATATATTAAAACATAACATTATATCGGGCGTTATTTAAAAAATTCATGATTTCAAATTGATTGGTCGAACCGATATAGATACAAAGAAAATTAATGACGGTGAGAATTCGATACACAAACGAGTTGAATAATTTATTCCTCTCAGTCAGCAGTGAACAAATAAATCGAATGAACTCGATTTTGCAGTTGGTATCATTGAAAATTATGTTCGCGTTAGAAATACGTTTATGAAATTTTTCCGGATTCTTTCTTCTTTTAACCAGTATCAAATTTGGCAAAAGCAAAGCTATATGTAAAAGGCAGGTTTTGGCAACGAGAAATTCATATGAAATATACGCTCTCGAAAAAATCGAGTTTCTTTCACTAAGAGAAAAAAATTAAAGTCGTCAAATACTCAAAGAACTCAAGAGCTGTTCAAGCACCTTTCAGTTAATTATTACTGAAACAAGCAAAACCTCTTATATCTTTTGACTCTTTTCATAACTTTGATTCTAAATCTGCTTTGAATTTAAGTACGTTTTCAATTATTTCAAGCCTTCACAAATTAGCATTGGAATTGAAAATAAGCTATTCGAACTATTCTCAACAAACTTTATAATTAAAAGACCCAGAGAATTACATAAAATATAACTTCTATGTATTTCTTTCAAAATTCATTTTCCATTTATTTTAATGTATCTTTATTTAATGAATCAGTGAAATTGCTTTTACTTGTGAAACGAAAAACTAAATTAAAAAATGAACTCCCTCCTGATTTCCCAAGTAAATGAGACTGTCGAGAAAAAAAGAAACGATGAAACAACTATAATATAATTTGTTAGATAGCATTGTGTAGATTCGTGTTTTCGTATCTGTAAAAGTGTACGAAAACTGGATTGGAAGCACCTCTAGTCCTCGACACATCGCCGACTACGTTTAAAAGGTTAGTAGTTTCATTAGATGCATAATTACATTTCCTATCCTGAGTAATTCTTCATTAAAACCTTTAAACCCGACCGTTACAATCATAAAGTCCTTTTCGTTAATTGAAACGAAAGAACATAAATATTATTTCATATTTACAACATTTTTGCACAATTCAGTAAATTAATTTAGAAATATTAGGAATCTAGTTAGGATCTGACAAGGCCCTCATTACTGGCTAAATTAGGGCCCCATCTATAAAGCTCTAATTGCGAAATAAATAAAAATTCAGACATTCTGCAATACATATAAATACAATTTATCTCAAGTTGTTTTAAAATTATGGCTTTTGGTGTGATTTCTTAAATACCATTTTTTGATAGTTAATACAAAATCATTTGATTAATTTTGAGTTGGAACTAGTTTCTCAAAAATCTCAGTAAGAATTTGAGGGCTCAAACTGATAAGAAAAACCTGAAATCTAAACTACCTAATAGATACACAATATTTTTCAAGACAAATAGAACCAGGACGGAGAAATCTTTCAATATTAGCGGCACAGATGTTATTAATTTTAAATTACGCGTGCAGTGCTAATAATACACGTCTGCGATATTCGCTTTGTACATTAATGTTTTGAAGATTAAACCTGATCCATTGACTGTATTCAAAATTTTGCAAGACTGCAAAAACGTCAGGATATTCAGGATCAATTCGACCGTCATCTAATCCAGTAAAAATGTAAACCCCAGCCAAGTAACCGTTAACAACTAAACCAGCACCAACATCACTATGGCCACAGCGTTTTTGCTCATGAAAGGTGCAAATTTCCTTATCTGAGATCACAATACCAGCAGGTCGGTACCTATCTACACAAGCTCGATGGGACAGAATCGGTACTTGGATTGAGCGTAGTTTTAAAGGATGAATCGTTCCACGGCTGAAATCAAAAAGAAGACAAATTTTTAGTTTCAGTGATGCGTGCCACGTAAAATATGTTTTATATATTTAATATATTATTGATAACTTACTTCTCGCATCTCCAGTTGGATCCCCAACCACTAACTGTAGCAACTACGCCTGGCACTAGAGGTTCTTCATGCAGTTTTATATAAGAAGTCCTCTCACTATAATTAAAAGGACGAGAAACAACAAGCAAAGCAATACGAAAGTGTCTCCTTATTTCTATTAAATCATTATTGACACTGCTATTTGACATATTTTCACCATGGGTAATTTGGTATGTATGTGGACTCCCTGGAACACATGTAGCAGCAGTGATAACAGCGTAATTCGAAAGAATACTACCTACGCATTTTATACGCTTTGTTTGTTTAATAACTACAACGTAGGGAGCATCTTGAATCGGGACTGGATTGTCTTCACCCGGCACGTGACTAACTACTCGTTTTTCACGAACTAGAAAATCAGATGATTCCTCTGCAAGAATTTAATAAATTAATTTCTCAGTATCGTATTTTCTGTGCCTGTTAAGCTTATTAGTTTTATTCCAGATAAATTTGAATGGGATATCATTTTACTTACTAATTTCTTCATCGGCAAGGACCTCAATAATTTCTCGAGACCAAATTCCACAAAGAAATACAAGATAAAAATACATTTTTTCTGACATTTTACAGTTCAGTCGATAAAATCCTAGTTTCTCAACTTACTACACTGAAGACGAGGAACAGTCATCGACATTTTTGGCGTCTATCATTTATAACAAATCTTTATGTGCAAAGTTTATCTTTATAAGCGGAAAAAATTTACTTCAATGTTACGAATCTTATATATTTAAAAACTATGCTAAGTCTGATACGACGTTTTAAATAAAACCTCACGTTTTTTGATTAATATCAAATACTGAGAGCCCGAAAGTTTTTATATTACCTCCACATCGTATATCATTTATAGCGCTATTAAAATATATGAATTACTCAAATGTATGTGCCAGTTCTAATGCAAAAGTAAATTTTCACACAAAAATCCATATTTTTATAACAATTTAAAAAATAATCTATGTATTTTACAGAATCTTTCATAATGACTTTTTCAATAAATTAATAGTTTTTTTTATCACTTATACAATTATCGAATTTATATATTTTCCCTTGAATTCTAAACTGTTAATTTTTGTTTAAGTTTGAGTGGCTACCCAGAAATAAATTCTGTAATACACATAAATTTATCTCAAGTTGTTTGAAAATTATGAATTTTGGTGTGACAAGCAAGAATTGAGGGATCCATCTTGTCAGAAAAACCTTAAATCTGAACTACCTAATAATATACAATATTTTTTGAGACAAATATAACTTTTATTTTAAATAGAAATTGTTCAATATTAGCGGCACGAATGATATGAAATTTGAATTATGCGTGCTGTCGATTTCCGCGGTTTCGATATTGTTCATTAATGTTTTGAAGATTAAACCTGATCCATTGACTGTATTCAAAATTTTGCAAGACTGCAAAAACGTCAGGATATTCAGGATCAATTCGACCGTCATCTAATCCAGTAAAAATGTAAACCCCAGCCAAGTAACCGTTAACAACTAAACCAGCACCATAATCATTATGGCCACATCGTCTCTGCTCATGCAAGGCGCAAACTTCTTTATCTGAAATCACAATACGAGCAGGTCGGTACCTATTCACACAATCTTGATGGGCCATTATCGGTACTTTAATTGATCGTAGTCTTAAAGGATGAATCGTTCCACGGCTGAAATCGGGAAGAAGACAAATTTTTAGTTTCAGTAATGCATGCTGCGTAAAATATTGTTTATATATTTAATACACTATTGACAACATACTTCTCGCATCTAAAGTTGTATCCCCAACCACTAACTGTAGCAACTACGCCTGGCATTAGAGGTTCTTCATGCAGCTTTATGTAGCGAGTCCTCTCACTATATAAGAAAGGATTAGAAACCACAACTAAGGCAATACGAAAGTGTCTTCTTATTTCTGATACATAATTTTTGTTACTGCTATTTGAAGTATTTTCACCATAGGTAATTTGGTATATGTGTGAATTCTCCGGAACACATGTAGCAGCAGTGATAACAACGTAATTCGAAAGAATACTACCTACGCATTTTATACGCATTGATTGTTTAATAACTACAACGTAGGGAGCATCTTGAATCGAGACTGGATTGTCTTCACCTGGCAGATAACTAATTACTCGTTTTTCACGAACTAGAAAACCTGATGATTCCTCTGCAAGTATTTAATAAATTAATCCCTTGGTATCGTATTTTCTGTCAGTTAAGCTTACGTTCAGAGAAAAAGTTTTTTTAAATCCAATAAACGTATATTTGCCTCCTATCCGACTAAAAAATATCATTGAATTAAGTAAAATTTATTTGATTCGAAGATATTTTTTCTTTGAATTAAAGAGAAAATTTCTTTGAATGAAAAAAATTGTATTTAATTCACAGATATTTTTTAGTTGGCTCTGAGGCAAATATACGTTTATTTGATTTAAACAAACTTTTTCTCTGGGTTTATTAGTTTTATTCCAGATACATTTACATGAGATACCATTTTACTTACTAGTATCTTCATCAGCATAGGTCTCAATAATTTCTTGTGACCAAATTCCACAAAAAATTAGAAGACAGAAATATATTTTTTTTGCCATTTTACAGTTCAGAAGATAAAATCCTAGTTTTTCAATTTACTACACTGAAGACGAGGCACAGTTGTCGACATTTTTGGCGTCTATCATTTATAACAAATCTTTATGTGCAAAGCTTATCTTTATAAGCGGAAAATATTCACTTCGATGTTGCGAAGTTTATATATTTAGAATTACACTAAGTCTTATACGACGTTTGAAATAAAACCTCACAGTTTTTGATGAATATTAAATACCGAAAGCCCGAAAATTTTTATATTACCTCCACATCGTTTATAGCGCCATTAAAATGTATTACTCAAATGTTTGTGCCATTTCTAATTCAACAGTAAATTTTCACACAAAAATTCATATTTTTATAACAATTTGAAAACAAGTCTATGTAATTCAGAATCTTTCATAATGTCATTTTCAATAAATTAACAGTTTTTTTTTATCAACTTTATAATTATTGAAGTAATATTTTTTCTCTTGAGTTCTAAAATTTTAATTTTTTTAAGTTAGAGTGGTTACCCAGAAATAAATTCTGCAATACACATAAATTTATTTTAAGTTGTTTTAAAATTATGAATTTTGGTGTGATAAGCAAGAATTGAGGGATCAATTTTGTCAGAAAAACCTTAAATCTGAACCACCTAATAAAATACAATATTTTTGGAGACTAATAGAACTTTTATTTTAAATAGAAATCTTTCAATATTAGCGGCACGGATGATATGAAATTTGAATCATGCGTGCTGTGGAATTATGGATGTCTGCGGTTTTGGTTCTGTGCAGTAATGTATTGAAGATTTAACGTAATCCATTGATTGTATTCATAATTTTGCAAGACTGCAAAAACGTCAGGATATGCGGGATTAATTCGACCTTCTTCTAGTCCAGTAAAAATGTAAACCCCAGCCAAGTAACCGTTAACAACTAAACCAGCACCAAAATCTTTATAGCCACAGCGTCTTTGCTCATGCAAGACGCAAACTTCTTTATCTGAAATCACAACACGACCAGGTCGGTACCTATTCACACAATCTTGATGAGCCATTATCGGTACTTTAATTGATCGTAGTTTTAAAGGATGATTCGTTCCACGGCTGAAATCGGAAAGAAGACAAATGTTTACTTTCAGTGATGCATGCCACATAAAATATGCTTTATATATTGAATATATTATTGATAATTAACTTCTCGCATCCAGTGTTGTATCCCCAACCACTAACTTTAGCAACTATGCCTGGCATTAGAGGTTCTTGATGCATCTTTATATAAAAAGTCCTCTGACTATATATAAAAGGATTAGAAACCACAACCAAGGCAATACGAGAGTATCTTCTTATATCTGTTACATAATTTTTGTTACTGCTATTTGACATATTTTCACCATAGGTAATTTGGTATTCTTGTGGATTTTCCCGAACACATGCAGCAGCAGTGATAACAGCGTATTTGGAAAGAATACTACCTACGCATCTTATACGCATTGCATGTTTAATAGCTACAACGTAGGGAGCCTCTGTAATCTGGATTGGCTCGTCTTCACCTGAAAGGTAACTAACTACTCGTTTTTCACGAACTAGAAAATTTGATGATTCCTCTGCAAGAATTTAATAAATTAATCTCTCAGTATCGTCTTTCTGTGCCAATTAAGCTTAAATAAATAAATTTACAAATTATTTTTTAAATAAATTTACATAAAATATCATTTTACTTACTAATTTCTTCATCAGCATAGGTCTCAATGATTTCTTGAGACCAAATTCCACAAAAAATTAGAACACATAAATATATTTTTTTTGCCATTTTACAGTTCAGACGATAAAATTCTAGTTTTTCAACTTACTACACTGAAAACGAGGCACTATTATAGACATTTTTGGCGTATATCATTTATAACAAATCTTTATCTGCAAAGCTTATCTTTATAGCGGAAAAAATTCATTTGGATGTTATGAATTTTATACAGGTTGATGTAAAAAAAGGGGGTTCCTATTTTAAAAAACAAAGTTGACCTTCACAAAGAAATGAAGGTCAACTTGAAGGTCAACTTGAAGGTCAAAATGATGGTCACCATTGAATTACCCGTTGAAATTTACTTCAGGAATGACAATCACTTTTTTGAAAAATATTTTACCTGAGGAAATATCAAACCGTCAAGGTACTTTAGAGACACCCTGTATATTTAGAACTACTCGAAGTCTGATATGACGTTTTAAATAAAATCTCACGTTTGTTGATTAATATAAAATACTGTGAGCCTACGTACTTCTATGTATTTCAGAATCTTTTATAATGGCTTTTTCAATAAATTAATAGTTTTTTTTTATCACTTTTATATTTACTGAAGTTATATATTTTCCCTTGAGTTCTAAAATATTAATTTTTTTTAAGTTTATGTAGCTACCCAGAAATAAATATTGTAATACACATAAATTTACCTTAAGTTGTTTTAAAATTATGAATTTTGGAGTGACTTTTTAAATATCATTTTTAGAATAGTTAATACAAAATCGTTTGATTAATTATGAGTTGGAACTAGTATCTCCAAAATCTAAATAAGAATTGAGGGATCAAACTGGTTAGAAAAACCTTAAATCTACACAGAGAAAACTGTTATAGTAGATCTCACTGTAGAATAGTATATTCTGAACAGACTAAGCTAGCAGTTGGATTTACTAAAAAATTTTAGTATATTTTACCCAACCAGTAGTAAGAATAACTACTTGGATGATTAAATCTACTAAACGGTTTGGTAAATCCAACCGCTAGCATTAGTCTGTCCATAAAATACTATTGTACAGTGAGATCTACTAAACAGTTTTCTCCGTGTAAATTACATACCTATAATAATATACAAATATTTTTGGACACAAATAGAACCTTTATTCTAAATAGAAATCTTACAATATTAGCGGTACGGATGATATGAAATTTGAATTATGAATGCTGTGGAAATAATGGATGTCTGCGGTTTTGGTTTTGTTCATTAATGTTTTGAAGATTTAACCTGATCCATTGATTGTATTCAAAATCTTGCAAGACTGCATAAACATCAGGATATTGAGGATTAATTCGACCTTCTTCTGGTCCAGTGAAAATATAAATCCCAGCCAAGAATCCGTCAACAACTAAACCAGCACCAATATCATTATGGCCACAGCGTTTTTGCGCATGAAAGGTGCAAATTTCTTTATCTGAAATCACAATACCAGGTCGGTACCTATCTACACAAGCTCGATGGGACAGAATCGGTACTTTAATTGATCGTAGTCTTAAAGGATGAATCGTTCCACGGCTGAAATCGGGAAGAAGACAAATTTTTAGTTTCAGTAATGCATGCTGCGTAAAATATTGTTTATATATTTAATATACTATTGACAACTTACTTCTCGCATCTAAAGTTGAATCCCCAACCACTAACTGTAGCAATTACGCCTGGCATTAGAGGTTCTTCATGCAGCTTTATAAGGTATGTCTTCTGACTAAATATAAACGGATGAGAAACAGCGAGCAAGGCAATACGAGAGTGTCTTCTTACTTCTGTTACATTATTATTGGCACTGCGATGTGAACCATTTTCACCATACATAATTTGGTATATGTGTGGATTCTCCGGAACACATGTAGCAGCAGTAATAACAGCAAATTTGGAAAGAATATTACCTACGCATCTCATACGATTCATATGTTTAATAATTACAATGTAGGGAACCTCTTGAATCGGGATTGGATTATCTTCACCCGGCACGTGACTAACTACTCGTTTTTCACGAACTAGAAAATCTGATGATTCCTCTACAAGAATTATTTAATAAATTATTCTCTCAGTATTGTATTTTCTGTGCCAATTAAGCTTAAATAAATAAATTTACAAATTATTTTTTATTTAAATTATTTTTTAAATAAACTTACATAAAATATCATTTTACTTACTGATTTCATCATTGGCAAAGGTCTCAATGATTCCTTGAGACCAAATTCCACAAAAAATTAAAAGACATAAATATATTGTTTTTGCCATTCTACAGTTCAGACGATAAAATTCTAGTTTTTCAACTTATTACTACACTGAAAACGAAGCACTATTATAGAAATTTTTGGCCTCTATCGTTTATAACATGTCTTTATTTGCAAAGCTTATCTTTATAAGCGGAGTAAAATCACTAGGATGTTACAAGTTTTATATCTTTAGACCTACGCTAAATCTTATACAAAGTTTTAAATAAAAAGTCACGGGTTTTGATGAATATCAAATAATGAGTTTTTATATTACCTCCACATCCTATATAATTTATAGTGCCATTAAAATATATTACACTAGTTTTTGTGTTAGTTCTAACGCAAAAGTAAATTTTCACACATTCATATTTTTATACAGTACAACCCCGCTAACTAAAGAGGTACCCCGATAAGAGGATTCATGGCTTTGTTGAACTCGGAAGCTTCCCCCACTTCTCACGTTGCCTCAAAAATTGGTCAAAAAACCCCGGTAAGAAGTCGCAGCCGAGCACAACTTAATTTGCGTACTCAAACACGCATTTCGCACACACGCACAATTTCCGTGTTCGATGCCCAGTAGTGAGAGCTCCCTACTTCTCGGAATTCTTATCTCTAACCGCCCGTGAGTATTCTCTTAGCGAGGTTGTACTGTAACAATTTGAAAAAAAAAGTCTATGTATTGTAGAATCTTTCATTATGGCTTTTTCAATAAATTAATAGTTTTTTTATCACTTTTATAATTGAGTGCCTGAGAGTAAAAGTGAAACAAGTCCTATCTTATAACATGGGACTTGTCTCACTTTTTCTCTCAGGCACTAAATTATTGAAGTTATATATTTTCCCTTGAGTTCTAAAATGTTAATTTACTTTTAAGTTTAAATGGCCACCCAGAAATTCCATAACGAAAATATTTCTGTAATGAATTAAAATTCAATCCCTAAATGGAAAGAAATGCTGAAGCGAAACGATTTCGTGATTTAATTTTCAGAAAGTCGTTAGCTGCAACGTTTATTCCTATTCCGGATTGAGAGAGAATGGGAGTAAAAAAAACTGGGATTAGTTGGATAAAGTCAGGAAGTCCCAGACTGGCTGGCTGAGTTTTCTTCGAGATATTAATTATCGTTCCTATTACGGAATAACCAAATACAGAGAGATGGCATCCAGTGAGCTCTCACGGAAGAAGAAGCGAGATGATAATGAATCGGCTTTCCTGGCCATGGGCCGCGAAAATAAGGGGTAGAGGCAATTGGTGGAGAGGGATGAAGAAGAGGTGGATTCACCACGAGTGGCGCAAAGATAAATTGAAATCGGAAGCTCGGATTTAATTAAAAAACTTTACTCCACCGTGAGACAAGAACCACATTAAGACGTAATTTGCGAGGAATTCTCCTCTCGATATTATAGACTCTTCCAAATAAACTTGATCAAAAAATGTAGTCAAAAAAAAAGATTCTCCAGATATTAAATTGCAATACACCATAAAATATTATGAAAGAGTCAAATTCATAGAATATTGCTATAGTGAAAAATATTACAAACATGAAATAGGGGATCTTTTTAAAAATCTCTGCTTTATAAAATAAATAAAGAATTGTTTGCAAGCTACGGACAAATATTAAATAGCTCTCCTAAATATTTTTGTGTTAAGTATGAAGAGATACTTGAAAAAGTCCACTGTTTGAAAAGTAAATCCGTGTAGAAACAGAGCCGAAAGCTTTGCTATGTCAGGAGAGTAAATAATGGTGTTTTGTGACATCCAACAGACAGTTTTTTTACGGACCACATACTTCCAAAGGGAGGAATAAGAACCCTCGTCAAAAGAACCGATTCTTCCTACTAATCGTGAACCTTTCGAGTTTTTCTTTTAGACCCTAACCCAAAGCTTTAAGAAAAAGTTATCAGAAAGAAGGACTTATTCGACTCACCATTAGCAGAGCTATTTTTATAAAGAGGGCTTCTGAAACCATCTAAAACAGGTTTTAAATTAAATCGATTTTAAGAACTCCAGAAACTACAAAAATTTCCATCAAAAGTGTTCAATAAAAACATTCATTACTTACTTGAATATATAAGCTTCGACGTTTTATCTCCGAATCTCAATAAACTTTTCAGTAGCAATCAGTTTATGACTGTTCTTAAAACGATCGAATCGATTTTATAAAATATGAAGCTGTATATTCTTGCTAATAAAGGGCACAGAAGATGATAAAATAGACCACAAATCTGACTAAAAACTGGACCAAAATATCACCGTCTGTCGGATGAAATATCATACGATAAAAATAAGCTCGTTGGCTCTTTTGTTTCGCTGCCACAAATAAATTACGCGTTTTCGGCAAACGCGGTCGGCAATATCGAATATTGGACTTCTGGCATCACTATAGATAGAAACAACTCATAACTTCCCTAAAATGCTTACCAGTTTCCTCGCTACTACTATACCACAAATAGGGGGAAGCCGTAGATTCAGAAAATAATTCTTGGCCACACGCTTTTTAAAATTTGATTTTGAAAGCTTAACTAGAGGGTCAGGAAAATGGAAAGAAAATGGAGCTTCTCGAGGCATCGTAATTTGAGAGAAATTATAAGAAAAGAAGCAAAAGAATTTAATCGGACAAACGTGTGCTCAAAAATTGCAGCTAAAACTTTTCTAACGATAAAACTTGGCGGGCCAAGAACACCTCAATTATATCGGCCATTATATTCCCGGTTTCTAACTGCAAAGCAAAGTCACTTTTCTCTCATAGTGGATATCGATTCTCTCATTGCAGTTTCCTCTTTCAGATATTTTTTATCTATTTAAAAAGCATTCATCTATTTATCTTTTTTCTAAAAAATTCTTCCAAGTCTCTTAATTTTGAGTTTTTTAATATAAAAAATTTAAATTATAATACTACAACTTTTGAGAAAATTGAGTTTGTCAAGAAAGTAAATTTAATCGAATAAACTAAATGTTTTCTCTTGTCATCGTTTCGTATCGACTTCCGTCAATTCGGGAAAGACGACACAACGAGTAGCTGAAAAGGGTGTGCACACAGAAGGAGAAAACGCGTTTTCCAGAGACCGAAGGAACGACGACGAGTTCGTCTTTTATCCTGAGGGTTCATCCCAATTTCAAATGCAAATACGAATTGAAGAGAGGCTCGCCCCAACGATTTTCGCACCCCATTTGCGGCAGCTAGTTGCCTCACTGAATAGTCATTGCAGAGGGACTGTGTACGCTTCGTTTCAATGGGGCAAAGAAAAATAAGTCATTGAACCAAGGTCTAGATGTATGTCAACGAAGTCAAACTCTGAATCTGAAGCGCATGAATATTCCCACAGTTTTATTTTCCCTTATATTTACTTTACCGAAACTCGTGACTTTTTGTTCGAATTTATATTTTTCCGAGTTTTATTTTATTTTTTTTTTCGAGCCACAATTTTTATTTTACCAAATTATAATTTCGCCTAGCTTTTATATCTTTGTTCCAATAACTGTAAAAACAATCGTCAGACTCGACGTCTGAAACTTCAACCAATATATAGTTTATAGATATTTAATTATTAAAAAAAAGGAAACTCCTGATTTTTTAATTAAATTCTGGCCTAAAAGAATATAAAGATTTTCACAACTCACCATAGTACCATTCAAGGTCTCAATGAATAAGATCTGGATTTAAGCTTACCTGAAACATAAATAAATTACATATTATTAGTTTTTTTTTATAAATAAATTACGTTAAATTCGATATGTAAACTATCTCTCTAAATACAAATTAACAGGGTGTCTAGTGATCAGGGAATAGGAAATTCCCGATTTCCTCTCGGTCTTTTCCAATCTTTTCCCAGTAAAATTTTTTTTTCCTCCGACCAATTTATGACCAATATATTTCCTTTTTGTGATTCTTGCATTTTTTTAATTTGATAAGTTAGAAAGAAAATAAAAAGTAAACAAAGTAAAAATAAAGTCGATTTTTCAATAAAATACAAAAAATTCCCTGGCATAAATGAAATTCCCGGGTTTATCCCGGTTCTTACCCGGTCAAATAAAATTCCCGGGTTTTTCCCGGTCCGCTAGACACACTGTTTTTGGCCCCCTATCCAAATTTTGCTATAAAAACAAATATTTCGTTTATCAGATCATAAAATACACGCACTCAGAAAAAAACTTGTTTTAAATCAAAACTTTCATTTTAATAACTCAAATTTAAAATTTCTTTATATTAAAGAAAACTTTCTTTCTTTTAAAATAATTTTGTTTGATTTAAATGAAGTTTCTTTGATTCAAACAAAATTATTTTGAATTATTTTAATTTGAAGAAACTTTTTTTTTAATTCAAAGAAAATTTTTTTTGAATCAAAGAAATGTTTCTTTGACCGTATATCAATACTATGATTTCTTTGATTCAAATAAAGTTTCTTTAATCCAAAGGAACTGTTTTCTGAGTGCGAAGAAAAATGGATATTAAAAAGTAATATCTAGCTATGTAACTATGGGACAACTACTATCTAGATATTTAGATATAATATCTTGATATTAAAACTTAATATCCAGATATTAAAATATATAATCCAAATATTCTAACATTCAATATTTTAATCTCTGGATATTAAATTAAAATGTCTGGATATTAAGTTTTAATATCAAGATAATATATCTAAATATCTAGATAATCTGCCCATAGTTAAATAGCTAGATATTACTTTTTAATATCCATTTTTCTCCATGTATCGCAGATAAATAGAATAATTAAATATAAATTATTAAATATGAAACGTATTAAATTTCGATGCAATTTTAAATATATAAGTACAGAAATGAACGAAAAATCGTAGAATTTTTCCAGCCATATAAATTTCACCCCTACTGACCTATCATATCATCATTACCGTGAGAAGAAGGTGGATAAAAAGCAGGGTGAGTTGAAACTCAAGAGTGCAGCCCCTACAACCTTGTTCTCTCGTGGGCAAGTAATTTATCGGGGTAATAACAATTTTTCCGTTTTAACAGTACGCGGCACGTTTGCGTCGAAATGCACTTGGAGGTATAGTGGGGGTGTCGGTCGTGGCATGATGGTGTGGATAGTGGATGAGGAAAACGCACAGAAAGGGGAAAAGCGGATATCGCCCAGGGTCTGCTGCAGATCCGGCAGATCCGGTACCATTGGAATGCCAGCAAATGTATGCCGTATGCAAATGTGATCCGAGGCGTGCAGTAATCTGGAATTTGCTGAGACGTGTACATTTCGCTGTAAAGGATTGTCGAGGCTGTATGCGATGTAGCCACTCGGTTATCCTGTTCTATCGTAACTCGACTAAATAGCCGCTTACGAGGTGTTTATACTCGCAAAATTTCACTGAATATTGGCCTTAGTATTGTTTCTATGGTGTCAAGCTTCTCAGGTTAAGTGCCCTCTCAAACAACTCGAGAACTTTCTTCATTTTGAGTGTTTGGATTGAAAATAAAAAGAGAAGGATTCTCGAAGGAAAATAATGAAAGAATTTTCATTTAAGGCACTTTGAGTAGCGAGGGTATATCTCATTCAAGTGAGGGATTTACTCTCCCTGGTCTGATCTTACCTAAACTTCACTTCTTGCATCAAAGTCACGTAAAAGTCGAGTGAAACAAATGGATGCTTCATATTTGACTTCGAGGAGTTTATTTGTATGCCAGATGTGAATTTCATGAACACGATGCGCCATCCAATGAGCGCAAAACAAATCATGGATTGACAACTGGGTTAGATACACTGAAAAGTTTGTCGCATTGTATACGCTCACTCGTGCTTATATCTTCCAAATATATTCTACAATACAATATATCCATATAAAACAATTCAACTCTCAAAATTCAGTTTTACAATATACTTTACGTAATTCCGAGGAATTTAAAGAGTCTTATCAATTCTCTAAAATTGAATCAGTCAATTTCCACTGATTTTCAGTGACTCTTTTAATCAAAAGTCACTGAAATTTTCAGTAATCGTCACTAAACTACAAAGAAATTCAGTGACTTTTCACTGATTTTCAGTAGATTATTCACTAATTAAAATCGTGAGTAAATCAGTGGAATTTGACTGGTAAAAAGCTAAATTTCACTGATTCAAGTTTAGAGAGAAGTTGAAAGGAATTTTGAGGGTTTTATTAAGTTTTATGGGATTTCCAAATCTTTCAGTAGTTTTAAAAGATTAAAAATTAAATCCTCTGGATCTTAACCGAAGAAAATCCTGAATTTATCAGGAAAATGTTTTTCAGTACTTGAGCACTCTGTGTAATTAAAAATAATCATAAATACCCTTTTATCGCCGACAACTTAATAAAATTCAATATCTAAAATCTGTTTATTATTGCAACATTCAAAGTTACTACTCTAGAAGGACTTTAGCTGCACTCTTGTTCATCGAGGATAATAACATTTTATTGCAGAATTCCTATAAAGGCGATTCGTGTATTTCACACCAGAAATAAAAGAGACTTGCACGAGCGACTCTCTCAATCGAAAACCCTTTGTCTATTGAGAGTTTCCGAATACACACGGAGAAAAATGGATACTAAAAAGTAATATCTAGCTATTTAACTATGGGAAGACTATCTAGATATTTAGATATATCTTGACATTAAAACTTAATATCCAAATATTTTAATTTAATATCCAATGATTAAAATATTGAATGTTAGAATATTTGGATTACATGTTTTAATATCAAGATATTATATCTAAATATCTAGATAGTCGTCCCATAGTTAAATAGCTAGATATTACTTTTTAATATCCATTTTTCTCCGTGCAGCAACCATAACGTCTACGTACAGACAATTATCCACAGACAATCATGAAAACCGAAGTCTGCAACCCTATAGTTATATAATAGAGCAAAGCGTTCAAAGTCCACACTGTTCGTGAAATTTCTCTTTGCAGAGTGGAGACTTTTTTTCCGATTCGGTATGCCATCGTTTCTCATTTTCTCACTCGCGATCTGTCATTTGTGGTGTGTGTCATTTACCGTGTGACAGTTAAAACAGAATAAATGGATCGTGTAATAATAAAATTCTACCTTCACTTGTCACGCCTTAATGAAGGTATTTTATGCATCAAGCATAAAAGGGTTTAACAAGGTTTAATTTTCAGACTTATCAAAGATATATAAAAATAAAAATCGAATGTGTAAAAGTGAATTTTGGGGAATTTGTCAATTTATTAAAAACTTATTCTATATTCAAATAAGTTGCTTTGATCTTCCCTATACTGGATTATTCTTATCAGAGAATTTTCAATAACCCTCGGGCGAATATTTCCGATTATCAAGCAACAGGATTTGAATTCTCGTCACGTTAGCTATGAAAAATAAACAACAAAGCCGCAGAACAAGCAGCTTAATATTGTTTGGCCCCTACGGCGATATTTATTTCTAATCAAAAATTTCGCATGTATATCCCAGCTGAATTTCGGCGAGAGTTGTTGCATAGTGCATGAGTTTATTTCCAACCAGTGTGGTATCTGTTCTCAAAAAACGAAAAACATCATTGTCAGATCGAATGCACTTCTGTACTACAATATTATGTAAATTATACTGTACTCGGATCACATTTATTCACGCGGAATCCCGAAATTACGTGCTGTGGAATAACGACATGTTTTGAAACAAGTGATTCTTTTTAAATCTACTGTTTTTTTTGTCTCGGGATTTAAAATATGTTTTACAAGTTTCTATAGATTTGCCTCTTTTTTACCAGACAAGGAAGAACTATTGACATTTTTTATCAACTAATGAGCCAAAATTGTTCGAAATTTTCAACACGATGTCTTAATTCATGAGGATTACAGAAATCTAAAAGATATAATTAATCACTATCACTGATTTAATCTGCCGAATTCAATTTGATAAATTCAATTATTTATTACTGAGGGTGTGAGAAGTATTTGGATCTAATACGGATGTAAGAATCCCCTTACTCGTTAACAGGTGGTTTGAAGTGTTTCCCTTGAGGGCTCTAAGGAAGGGTTGATGATCGTTTTGAGAGCAGTACGAGTATAAGAGAGAATTGGGGGCAAACTGCGACACAAATACTTATTCCTATATTGTTTTCTCCCTCTCTATTGTTATATCGACACTGGTCGCGTTCTTCAGTATTTTCGCTCACTTTTCTCTTCATTTACGTATCACATACATTTTTAAAAGCACAACATTCATGTGTCGCATCACATATTCAGTGCACCTTTATAGCTTCTTAATTTTTCAGAATCATTAGAGTGAATGCCAACCGAATCATGTTAACTGAAGTCTAATTATCCACTAAAGGTGATGAAAAATTTCTGAGAGTAAAATAAGTGGCTACTTTGTTAGAAATCCGTAGTGCTTTTCTTTAGCACCGACGGAAGAGGCGAAAGCATAACGAGTTTTTCTTTTCCTTTTTGCTTTTCTCCCTCTTTCTCTTCCGTTTACGAAGATGCACCTTTTCACCCATCACAGTATTCTCGCTGGAGGCACGCAAAGGCGGCAGCCTATTTTTGAGCAATAAAAATCAATGGCATCTTTTACTCCCTCTAGCACGCGAGGCACGTCGGTAAAAGACACTAAGAGAAAGAGAGAACAAGAGAGAGAGAAAGATAAAAAAAAGAGAATCCTTAGATAGAATGCCATAAGGCGCTTAGCCTTTTGACTTTCCATCCCGTGGCACTGAGGGCAAAGCTTCCGCTTCCTCAACAATTTCAATCCGACTTTGAATTCACTTGCGAGATAAGAGCAATCTTTTATCTCCTCTTAAGCCACTATTTTGCAACTACATCCCTTTAAAGCCTGATTATCGCACTCACAAATGGGAAAAATGTAGTTAAGGGTAGCAGAGTGAAAATTAAACAAAGAAAACTTTCTCTTTTGGTCAAAATATAACATTAATCGAAATTACATATTAGAAATAAACTTTCTTCCTTCGCATAAAAATGCTCAGCCGCGCAAAATCCACAGAGGGTATTATTAAAAAAGTTATTTTCAACTTGTACGTTTTATACACTCAATTCTATTTTTACAACGTAAAAGAACACAAAGAACGATCAAAACTCCCTTCGTTATACATAGAACATTCACAATAATATGTATTCCGTACAAAACGACTTACATCATTAAAAGCAAATAAGTTTTCTCAGTATTTTCCATGCATGGAAGAGTGTTGCTTCAATTGTAGGGGATTCGTTCTAGCATATTTTAAATTATCAAATTATAAAACTTGAGTTTACGTATTCTATCAGTTCATTCAGATTGAAATTGCGGCGTTTCCATTAAAGTTTGATTGAGTAGCAAACAGGATATTTAATAAAGGGACTTGAAAGTACCGGATCAAAACTTTATGAATTTCTGAATGATAATTTAAAAACAATTTCATGTGAAAAAATATACAACAAAAAAAGTTGAAGAAAACATTTATTATGTTTCTTCTCTGGAAAGAAATTCGTGAACTCTTTCTGTATTTGAATTAGGGGGATTTAAAGTGGAAATTGAATGCGTCCAAGTTTTGCAAAAGCTTTTGCGTGTAGCATCAGAGGGTTGCGAATCTCCATCGCAAATGTAGAACAACGCACAGCATAACGCGAAATGAAACGTGGCGGCCGTTAGCGTTGAAGTTGGGAATGGTGAAAGGATTTTAATATAAAATTCCAAGCATTCCAAGTTCTGTGTTTTCAGAGCAACCCGAGACCTGACAGGAGGAAACGGTTGGACGCATGCGGAACTTCCGTCGTTCCACATACGAATATCCCACACAAGAGAATGTCTACCACTAGCTAGACATTCTCTTTCATCCACCCCTTGTCTCTCTCTCTTGTATTGCTTGTGCGTAAGTGATGCGGACATAATTTCTACGCCACACTTGCGAATTCATCCACAATAATCTACACCCAGATCTCTACGTCAAAGTATAATCGCATACATGTGTTTGCAAAACTAAGTACAAGTAGTTCAAAACTTTCAACAACATTCCAGGCTTATGCAACGTGAAAACTTTAATTAATATTTTGTTCATAGTTTTAATTGTTTCATTATAATATTAAGGTCAAATGTGTATGTGCGATTTAGTAGTATCAGTCATCAGAGTACTTATTATTAACAAAAGGTGATTTTTAAATAGAAGCAGATGTGAAATACACTATTAAAAATGTTTGCAGAATTAATATACTTTTAATATATTACTATATGTTTTAGAATTAATATAAGATATATTAATATTAATAGAAAGTATATTAATTTTAGTATGGCTGTATATTAATTCTAAAACATTATGGTATATTAAATTCAATTTACGGTATATGCAAATGACTTTACTCACAGTATATTAAATTTTGATCAGTTTGTTTTTAACAGTGAATGTGAGAAAAAATTCAGAAGAAATTTTAAGGAATTCAAAATAATTTAGAAGATATGAAAAAAAGTCGAAAAAATCGAAAAGAATTCTAATTTACAATTTTCACCTGTTAATTATGAAAAATCAATGATGTAATTAACTGGAAAATAATTTTGTGCGATAAAATATTCCCTGGAGAAATGTAGGTTGTGAAGTGCGACTATTTTTACAGAGGAATGGAAATTCTGCATTTGTCGTGGGTTGTTGAGCGAAACAAGCTGTGAATTTTTGGCAAGGAAAGAAGTAGAGAAAAATCAGATTGATTGTTAGCAGCATTGTCGGATTTACAGAGTCGTTGTATTCAAGCGATTGTATGCACCAGTAAATCTCTATTCGCCTATTTCTCTCTAATCTGGATTTTCTCTCTTTTTCGACAAGCTTAGAAAGTTTACAGTTGCCAGTAAATCTAGCGGATCTAGGCCTCTTTAACATTGTACAGAGATAGTGAATAAGGTATATCTGTTGGACAAGTTCCAGTGCAGGAGCTGGCTAGCGGGGGTTAAAATGGCAAACCTGGTCGGAACGGTTGTGGGGGTTGGTATTACTGATATTAGCGTCGTCAGTAACTCTTTCGAAATGGGCTTGGCACGCCTGGGTACTTTCAGCCTCCCTGAATCACGCTTCAGATCCTCGGCTTATATACCTCACATTTTTTTTGACAAGACACTGATCCCAAACAAAGAATTTCAGACCCCTTTCCCTATTTTCATCCTTGAATGAGGTCAAAGCTCTTTTTTCCCGAATTCATTTCCTATAGAAATCTCAACTTCATCGACATACCTGACTGTCTTGAGCTTTTTCCATGCCGAGTAGTTTTTTACAATAAATTCACATTTCCAAGACTAGTAAGATTACTAAATTCATTAAAATTTATAATTAGTCAGAGAGAAAATTCAGATAATTCTAATTACGGAAAATTCAATTGCTATGAATGATTCAACAATTTAGTTTTCATTTATATTAAGTTTCCAATTACGTACAATTAATTAGCCTTCCTCACTGGTTTATAATTGCAAAACATAAATTACGAAAGTTTGTCTAATTTAGATACAATTCAGTATAAATTAAGTGAGCGATATTTGTATTGATCATAATTAAAAGCTTTTCATCTCAAAAATACATATGCGTGAAGCGTTTATAACATGAAATTTCGATTTACAGTGATTATATTGGTTATTAAATTAACAATTTTAAACGAATAAAATTATTTTCTAATGCTCCTTTGTAATGAACCTCTGTTTGATTAGATTCTAATAAAATAGATTTTAGATGATTTCTTTTTATTTTAACAGTATATTTTTATATTTACCGATATTAATAGTTTTTATGGTAATATCAAAAAGAGCAATTTAAAATTTTACTTTAACATCACTTCTCATTCTTTAGTAGGTACTTTAAATTATATTATCATTTTTATAGAATTGTCATTAAAATATTATGAATTGGAAGATTGGTAATTCATGGGAGATATTAATGTTTATCTAACTCGTTTCTCTTGAAGTATTTTTATACAACTGAGTGCATTTCTGAGTCGACGAGCAGCCATAAAGTAGAGTTTTATTCACTGAATTCCGCCAGATATCGAAGAAATGATCGCCCCTTGGGAAAAAGATCTGTGCACTTTTTAATGGCATATCAGTTCTCGCGACTAAGAAGAAATGGTCTCAAGAGAGCTATAGTTTTCATGGCAAGTTATTTTTTCAAGAGTGAGATGACTTTTTTTTTAACTTTCGATAACGTCATCTTTTTAACGCAAGCTTTCATGTAATGACTTTTATTCAAAAAATCAATCTCATTCGAAAGAGATACTTCATTCACATTTTTAGCTCTAAATATTTTTCATAAATCTGTTCCTACAAAAGTACTCGGTAGTATGAAAAATTCTTCCTCAGTGGTAAAAAAAAGAAATGTGTGGAGATTTCATGATATCGGATGATTGAACCTTGAGAGGATTTGCTTAAAGTTTCATGGGAATTTCAGAGTTTTGAGTTTGAGAGTCTAAAAGAGGATTTCTAAAAGATTTAGCTTAACTTCATCTCTCAGTTTCTTTACTATCTATCTATAAATAAATAATTTAATTGAAAAGCAGAAAACAGATACTTTCACTTCCACTTTCTTTTAATTTACGTAGGTTGTTTTTTTATTTTTGACAATCGAAGTGAATTTTGAAAAAATGGAAATAAAAGTTAAAAAGTGACATAATCACTTGCTGTATTTGAATGATTGCTTAATAAACTTTTGGACCCATAAAAGTGTTCAGTAAAGGAAAACTAATTTTATATTTTATTGTTAGTGTTTTTGACAGCGAATCTTTGAAGATTAAATTGAAGAGGAGATTTCCATATAGAAAAGAAAATACGATACTTGAAATCTTCAATTTCTTTTGATTCCAGAAGTCACATACTTACAAAGTACATCAAGAATACAAAAGCTGTCTTGGAAAAGCTCGAGCTCACGTTTTCGAATACCTATTTTATGTTTGGATTCTTTCGAGCTCTCAAGACTTTAGTCAGGTATTACGACTTACTGTTGTGTACGACTACTGAGAGAACTGAAAGCGCCGGAAAGCATTAAAAAGTCATTGTTCATAAAACGCAGCCTATTGAAACGAGGGCAATAATTTACCCTTCCTGAATGTTTAAAGTTATTTCAAGTAGAGAAAAGTAATGCTGTCTGACAATATAACTCACTTAAAGCACCTTAAAGTATAAATTACTTGTACTTATTTTAATTATGAAACAATATCAAAAGAACTCTACAAATTGAATATTCAATATGAAAATGTATTAAATGTATATAAAATATGAATCAAGTTTTTATTCTTGTTCTTCAAAGAGACGACCTACAATTTGCATCTCTTATCTAACGATAGTTTTTTCACAAACTTTAAAAACTCGCTGAATAACATGTTTGCGAAATCATATAAATTCAAAAAGTTTCCTTTTGCTTGAAAATATTCAAATACAATTTGCATCTGAAAAGCAGATCCAAAATATATGCAAAGCGATGAAAATATTTTTCTCTCAAAAATTCTGAGTACTTTTTACAAGTCTGCTGCATTTTTAACCCAAATCATTCCACTACAAAAGTTTCCTCTTTCTTCCACAGTTAATAAAAATTTATACTAATTCTTAATTAAAGCAAAACGAATAACTTCACAAAAAAAAACTACTCGTTCCTGCAAGTTTGCAATCGTCGATTCCAAGCTAATGCAAAAAAGTAAATCAAGGCAAACTGACTGGACGAGATTCAATTCACTGAAATCTATTCTGTTTTAAATGAACAGACTAACAGTCATCTTCACTCGACTGGTCAAAGCCTCCTAATCTCGAAACAACGTGAATTTCAAATACCCTTTAGTCCGAAACATACTGGAATTTACTAGCCTCGTATCCTCGCTTTTTTAAATGAACCTCTATATGGCAACGGTATTCGATGATAACATTTTTTTTTCGGATATGCATTCAATTTGCCTGCAGCCACATATCAATCAAAGCGGAATCAAGCGTGAATATATCCCACACAACTAGGTGTTTCGCTCTTGCCACATTATTTTGCCTTTGGGATTTTAAAACCATCCCAATAAGCATGCAACTAAGCACTCGAAATTGAAGCAAAAAAAAAAGTGCAGTTGACTTGCCTCAAACCACGAAATCCACCACCAAATCGAAGCTTTCCTCCCTTTATTTTCGAACATCAAACGGTGCTCCACAAAAGTCAGCTTTAAATCTTTTTCCTTTAAACTTCGATAGGTCCAAGTTCACATTTCACCTGCACAGTTTCACTATTCACTATTTAATACACTAGATCACTAATTGGAAGATTCGCGAAGGACCAAAGTTTACAATTAGCAGTTGTATATTTTCTTTTGATTATCACTTTGTTCTTATTTTAAATCCAGCCTCTAAAACATAATTCACGGCTCACAATTTAATTACATATCAGTTGATACTTATCATTTCCCAGCTTAGGAAAGTGTCCAATGACGATTTATATGGTATACACTGAAACGCGATCAACACCCTCTACGCATTGGTGACAACGTCGGACGAGTTTAATTACGCTTTCGAAATTCTATATCAGCACCAAGGACGATCGATCGCCTGGAGCAATAACCAAGGTGCACTGAATATTCGATACAAACAGGATATCCTTGTTTACTCCAGCTTCGCAAACTCGGATGACGCTGCCCCAAAACTATTTCCAATAAATAAAGTGACACAAACTCGAAAGACCTGACGATAAAAATTCCAAAAATTCCAGAAACCACAAATCAAAATCTAAAGAAAAACACTATGAAAATTTTTATTTGACTTTTTTTTATGACTAAACATTTTTATCAAAAAATGGCAAATGAAAAAACACTAAAGTCATTGAATCTGGACCTAAGTGACTTTAATAAAAATGTACAATCGCTAAGGATTTAATTTTCACGTGTTTTACTTTGCAACACTTTTCTACTTTAGGATATTTTTAATGCAGGTTCTTTTTAACCTTAGGTAATGTTTCCTTCAGGTAAACTTTTATTTTAGAGAGAAAATTAATTTATATTTTCAATTGAAGCCGATTACATTTTTTTGATTATGTCTTTGACCGCGATAAATGCACCGGCGAAATATCAGGGTAAGACAACACTTCTGGAAAGACACGCGCGACATACGCTTTCGGCAAGCGCCCTTCGTCGAATAGCGAAAGCTCGGTCCAAAGCTCTGAGTCTCCACCCCCTAGTGCTTGCGAGGTTATCCGGAATCGAACGAAGCATCCCGAAAGAGAGAGCAAAAACGAGAGAGGAAAAAGTGAGATAAAGCTAGTTGGGGAGAAATAGGAAGGATAGATACCTGCAACCCTTCATTACATCAATGAATTTCTTTTAATGAATCTACTCAAAACCCATTTCAAATCCATACGTTGAAGAGGAAGCTAGTTAAATTAAAAGGAAATTTAATGGATCTGCCATAACTAATTGGGTTTGAAAAGCTAATATTTATATTGAAATATTAATATTGAAATTTAATTTTCGAAGTATTAATAAATAGGCAAATAAAAAAAAGTAAAGAAATTCTTCTTCCTTTAAAAAGAAAACCAATTAATATTATCGAATTTTTCTAAATCAAAGAATAACTTAAATATAAATATTTTATAATTTAAGAAACATAAATACATACAGAACAGCATTTCGTAAAGTTTGCGTAAAAGTAGCGTTTGAAAGAATCGAAAAAAGTTCTATGGCAAATGGCTCAAAGTTGCAGCAAAAAGTAGAAGTGTTTGCAGCATTAAGCATTCAGAAGCAGTTCCAAAAAGGGTTCTGTGGTCCAGTGTGCTCCACAAGGTAAAGAGTGGACTTTGAAGCACACAAAGGTTACAGAATCGTTGATTGGAGAGATCAAAGCTCAAACGAGTTGTACTCTTTGTGTTCTATGTATGTATTGACCCCCATACTTTCCTTTAGAGCATGGGTAAATGGCTGGGTATTTAATTATCTTACCACATAGAATAACTCGTTTGAGATTCGCAACTCTATTAAAATATGAGAAGAACGATGGTAAAAATCTACTAACACTTTTTCTCTTTTTATATATCTCCAAACCTTGAAAAATACACGTGCGATTCTTTCCTTTTTACTTGCGTAGTACTTTTTTTTATAAAACTAATTTCAATATTTCGAAACTAATTTGAAAAATTGGACAAATCAAACTAGATTTCAAAAGATTTTAATGAGTAAAAAATTAGAAAAACTGTCAAAATAGAAATGATTTCAGTATTTCAATTTAGAATTTCAAGAATTAGTTTTCAAAAAAATACCTGGGAATACATGGATTGGCAAAATACATATAATAACAAAAAATTCACGGAACAAAAAACACAAGTTAAACAATCGGGAACATGGAAACTTCAATGTAGAGAGAATAAATTTCCTATGTTTGGCTGAGGAAAGATAGACATCCATATATATACATCTATACATTTTCAATACTAGAACTGACCGACCATACATTGTCCTGTACTACTGACACTACTATCTCCCCCTAATTTATATTATGAAGAGAAATATCCATAGTTTTAATTACACTAGGTTTAATTTTTTTCATACATATACAAAAGTTCACTGGATATATTAATGTTTTGATGAAAGTGATATAACCGGAATGAGCAATATTCGAACTAACAACAGATAGTACTAGTTTCCTAAATTGATATTCAATATAACCAAATGGAGAGAATCTAGTGTCACTCAATCGGCACATCAGCTTTGATCATTGCGACTTGATACACGAATGCCACCTTTTGAACCAATTGACTTCCCAATGCCAACCACATCTACTACAAGATGCAGTTAGGCGAGTTGTAATTAATTATTTATCCACTTTCAGTCTAAATAAGCCGTTTATACTTCAAATAGTTTTAAAATAAGGCGCTTAAAATATTTCTGAACAAAAAATTAAGTGGAAAAGTATAGATTTAGTTTATTTCAAACTTTAAATCTCGTATTTTTGGAATAAACAGACTTGACTTTTAAACTAAATAACGAATATTGTGGTACAAATAGAATTTGGTTTTAAAATTCATGAACATGAATAATGGTCTGTCATATCAAAATGGAAAGGTTATTTATTTATTTTCAAATTTAACCGAATTGCAGGCAGCTAATCTAAAAATAAATATACACACACATACATAGAAATTTTAACGGTGGAAATTTAATTATATATGGCGAAATTAAAAACAAATATATATATGTATATATTGTGACTTTCAAAACTGCTTTCCCACTAAACTATTCATATTTAATATATTTCAGAGTAACCCATCATTTGAAAATGAAACAATTTCAAAGTCTGTTTACCCTTTTGTATCAATAGAATCTAAGAACATAAAGATTGAATAATGAACTCATGTTTTGACATTAATCACACCCTGTCGTGAGCTTATAACCGATAATGCTCAACCAACACTCTCGCCGCTTGAATATCGACAAACAATTAAACCGACGCGACGCCACGGGGTACCTGAATATTTTTCACATTACGAACTCCTACTAGGTTGTTTGTTCGTGTATGAAATGCATATGTATGCACATAGAACACCTTTATATCCTTTACCCGGTTTCTGTGACCTGGGTCGTAAATATTTGACGAGTAGCTTCTGGTGTCGTGGCAATATTGCCTCTGATGAAACTGCACGTGAGAATGCACTCAAAATATATACTCCCATGTGTGAACATTTACAGACAATATTCAAATTCCAGTTTCATAAAGTTCTTCCGGAAATAGAGTCTGACGCAAAGTCATCAAATGCAAGATACAATCGGTTGGCTAGATGATTTTGAACTAAATTTATTGCGATTTATTTAGGAATACGTCAGTACATATTTACGATTTAGTCAGTTCTACATTTTTATATTTTAAAAGGAAAAGAAAAAAGTTGAACAAACTTGACGACATGGTACATACGGGTAAGTATGCTAAACCAAAAGTCCCCAACCATGCATACCAACCGATCCCCGTTAAATCTATAAAACATAAGCATTATACTTTCTAATGTCCGCGTGGCAACCATTAATGTAAGTTAAGGCAACTGAGGCATGGATTCAAGCCAAACGACCCCACACTAGCTGATCACTGCCATCCCCAACTCCCCATCATCCCCTGGCTTTCGTTCAATCACCACAAAATATATATTCCACGTATCAGAAATTATAGTTTCCATTATTTAAGGTATTTATTATCATCTCATCGATTAATTATTCGTAAAAGCTTTCAGGGAAATTGAATATTGAAATATCACGAATATGAAATCCTATTTTTTCTGTACCCGTGTCAGAATGCGAAATTAATGCATTTGGCTGACTAAACGAGGAATTTTACTACTGCGCCCACTGACTGACCCTAAATCGACCTCTACTACTGCAGAATGAGTAAAAACAGAAATAAAACTGCAAGTTTTACCCGAAAAATGACAGCAAAGATCTAAGCACTCTTTAGTTTCTGATCAGCATAAAATATTTCTAAAGGAAGATCGAAATTTAAATAAACTCTATATAAAACAATTGAATGGTATTAAAATCTACGCGATATAAATAAAAAAAAAGTTTTATCTGGGGTGTAAAAGCCCACATTTCGCAGCAAATAAAATAGCTCTTTACGAGGCGAATGACTCGTGTCCTGAATTTCTAATGCAAACAACAAAAACAAACATGAAACTCGAATCGAGAGAACAGAATCGTTTTCCGTGCAACAAATTCAGAGACTGATAATTAATTGAATCTACTCTGTTTAGAGAGGAAGAGCGAAATACTCGATCCCGACGAACCCCGTTTAGGAAATTAAACATAACGAGGTAGATGGGATTATGGTAAGCCTCGGTTGGAAACGTAACTAATTCCAGTCTATTAGCTATGAAATTTCACGACCATCATTACCCGAACTCGCCGTGGGTACCCCGTTGACTTTTCCATCGTTTATTCGTATCACTGTGGGTCCGTATACTGCGGCATTGAAATCGTTTACCCAAAACGAAACCTGTATTTCGTTCTTTTTCCTGCTAACTCATTAACACATTCAAATTACCGCCATTCCGCAAACGCGCGTTTTATATGACCACGATTTTCATTAAACACACACCCGCTGTCTGTGTATGCTACCAGAAAATAGTTTTTCAGCAAAATATAAATTTTCCTTTGTTTATGCGTACTTTTCGCATGTGTGCTGCAAATAGAACGGTGTTTTGGTTTCAATTAGCAAGTAGAGGTTCAGAAATTGTTTACCCTAGTCTTCAAAATATTTGAACAATCTCTATAGTGTAACTATATCCCCATTCAGAGGATTTTCGTGATATTATATCTGAATATAAATAAATGTTTTATAAATACAACTATAATATTAAACCCTTCTTTTGAATAAATGCCAATACTGATTAGAATAATTATAGGTAAGTCTATCGGGAGTCTAGGATGTTAAACTAAACTCTCTGATTTCCATTAAATTATGACCTGGCAAGTTTCAATTATAGGTAATGGTGGTTTCACTCACCGTCAACGATATATAGATATGTTACATTAAAGAGCCACTGTCGTAGATTACTCTACGACATCAAAGTCAAGAGAGCTTACGATGGTATGCGCGGTTTCTAGCTCAACGAGTACAACCTTAATTACTTTTATGTGACCGAGATGATGAAAAGTTAAAAAAAGGAACGACCCTCACTTCCCTTCAGAGTTAACTTTGATGTGTATGTAATTTTATAGCCCTTTACTTTTTCAGAAAAGTCTACATTTTAGATTTTATATATCACGGAACTTTCTTAACTTTCAGGGCAAAATATTTGTAAACTATTTTATGAAAGTTTGGCAGAAGCTTTTTACTTAATTAATATACCTCTGTTACAAGAGAACAAAATTCAGAAACTGTAAAGCAGTTAGCATTTTTTGCAGTTAGCATTTTTTTCGCGTATTTATAGAGGATGTATATAATTACGCCCTTAAGAGCCTTATTCATTCGAAACTAAAGAACGCCATATTCACAAGTAGCTTTCCGCTAGATTACCTTTGAAGCTAGTAGCGGTTTCTTCTCAGCAACCGCTCCCATCGAATCGAGAATCCTTTCCGGCGGGAATCCCCGAGGAATGGTCTGATACCCTCGAAATTCTAGTTGGAGATTTTCGTTCCACATTTTCAAAAGTAGGAAGAGGCCACTGGGATATAAGTGTATAATATATATGTATACAGTTTCTTTACAATTCCACCCAACCAAACAATGTCTCGAAAAACTTGGTTCTATTACTCACTTTCAAACGTGTCTCATGAACCATTTGTACGGTATCATAATTAACAATTAAATAAGAGCTTATTACTGAGATGAAAAAATGTTGGTGTGAATTTCGGTATGAATTTCCAAACGAGATCTTGGGGTTCGATTAAAGGCGATTAGATAGTAGGTAATGGGAGAGATGGTTCTAATCTGCATTCCTAACAGCGCGCATGAGAGGTGAACCAGTGGCTGACCTTACGCAAGGGGACATCGCTCATCTATAAACCCTTGAAACCAAACACCCCTGATTCAACCCCTAAACCCTAAATCTATCCTTCAATTCTCCAATCCATTCCTCTTTTGGTCCCCATAAGAGAATCTCAAAATTTTGTCAATTTCTATCACTAAATATTTTTTTTATTATTAAATTATTCAATATTCCACTCCCCCATCCTTTTTTTAACCAACATTTCCAGTAACATTTTCCCTCAAAGAAAATTAGAAGAATAATATTTGAGATTTTAATCGTTTATAGACTAATGGTTATTTTGAAACGAAAAAGCAACGCCTGACATTTCATTTCATGGAGTTTTAGAAGGCGAAAAGATAACATTGTGCTTCCAGTAATCGAAACGAAGTGTGACCTTCCCACCTCGTTGGACAAATGTCATCCTCGTTACTTTTTTATTCAAGGAAGATTACAGACAATCGCTTCGTTGACTTGAGTCGCAGGAAGATCGAGCAAAAATTGTCTGACTAAAAGTTCTATCATCGCAATTTCTTTCTTTATTCTTCCGTGAAAACCTCACTAACAAACACCTAAGAAATTGAAACCACAGAATCCATCGGCAGAAATGAATAGCTGCAAAAAATTCCCAATTTCTCTAGGACCAAATAAAATTTTTCTATCAATTATATTAAATTAATTGAATTCTACACTATTAATAAGTCAAAAGATCTTTAATATGTATTTCATAATTTACGATAATGTTTATTGCCTCTAGATTTTTATCGCTCTGTTTGCAACTGTTCATTCTACCTTTCTTAATGCAATTCATTATTTCATTCTCTAATTAAATCCGTGCATGCACTGAGAAACCCGCGTTTGTATTTATTGTTAAAAAGCACACTAGATTTTACTATCTGTGTTTAGCAATAAAGGGCAAAAAGCAAATTTTAATAATATTTACTAACCTCAATAGTAATGCGTAGATGTTTACAGAATTACAAAGTATTTTAGAATAATAACTTTGAAGGGGCCTACTTCACACTATAGCCTACATGTATTAATATTCTAGCCTACACATATTTTATAATATTAAACATTAGAAATTACAATTATATATACAATTATATATACATAATAAGATTGTCAATAAAAACGTCCATATGACTGTCTAAATCCGTTGTTCGAAAATCGGCACACATCGGATACGCTCGGCTGCGCTCGGTCCAAGATTTGACGTTTTCTATTAAATCAGTTAGTAATTTCTTCTATATATTTAGTATATTATATTCCTTAAAATACTTATTACTTCTATTCTTTTCGTAGAATGTATTAATTTCTCTAATAATTTTTCCTAAATCGAATTTTACTACAGAAAATAGTAAACTTTGGTATTACTAAATAGGAAATCTTCTTATAAAAATAGTATAACTTATTATTTTTGTATTAAAATGCCGAAATTTAAGGGTTTTGTCCCGACTTGCTATCCATATTAGTAATTTTTCTAACATAGAGTTTCTCAGTGTGATAAGACATGGAAAAGAATGAGCAAACTTGCTATTAGGTTTCTATATAAATAAAAGTCAGAGAACCGGAGAGTCATTATTACCATCGAGCTCCTCAAAAAATTAAAAGGATCGTTAATTACTACGAGCTGTGTAGTCAACGACGTGGAACTTAATTATACCAATTAGGATCACTTTTCACGAATATGAAGTTGTGGTTTGGGAGACAGATTTTTCGCGGGAAAACCTCTGAAACGGCTTTTTGCTAAAGAGATATCAAACTACTTTTTCACATTTCATTTTTTAAAAATGTATCCGTCTGCGAATCACTGTTATCAATGCGATTTTTTTATAATTAAAATTTCTATTGCTAGAATCAAAATGAATTTAGAGTGCTTAGACAGGTTTAGAGAAAGTTTTTCATTACTTATAAGATTATGATGATAATTGTACTTTTTAAATTAATAATGTGATGGACATGAAATATAGTTAACATCTCTTAATTGCTCACTACGATTCTTATTCGCAGACTGCACATTCCATCTCGATACGCTTTCACACTCAACTCGAGCTACAAAATCTTTTTACGATCAATGACTGCACAGCAGAACAATGAATACAGTGAAATTGTTTCATTCAAAGTAGGCCAAGTGCACTCTAAAAAGCTAATAACGACAAGTGCCATATATAATTGTTAATTCCACCGTGAATTGAAATTTAACAATAATTTCACTAGTTTAATTGAAAACTTGTGAAATGATTATTGATATATTCATCTCACTATCTCCCTAATCAAATAATTTAGTACAATTTAATTTCGATCTCGATACTAAATAATCAATCAAATCCAGTCTATATCAGGGCCACTTCGAAAGCTTAATTTAACAATAGGAACTTTTTATGTATTGAAAATTACTGTTGCTTCATAATTCGAGAACCTTTGAAATGAAAAAATATTTTTCAACTATTCTTTATCGATATATAGAGTGTTAAGCAGTTTGTTAGAAAATAGAGAGAAGATGAAACACTAAATAGGAGAAAACAATGACTGATTACAATCTTGAGACCGAAGAGAAGTGGTCGGCCGTAACTGAAACAAAAGCTGCGCGAGAGGGGCATATCGATTTCAGAAAGTTAACCGGTGCTCTCGACTCGTTTTGCATGCATTATTGCATTAGCATAATTTCCGCACTTTTTTCATTACACCTGAATCTCGCCCAACGTTTCTCCTGCCACCTTCCCAGCCTATAAATGGATTTTTCTATGCAATTTCTATTAGCATATTTTTTACATAATTACGTTGAAGCTTAGACTAAGTATTTTCAAAGAAAATAAATTCTAATAACCTTGGCGAAACACAAAAGTACAGTCTATTTTTTCTTTTAAATACTTTACAATGTAAGATATGAAGAAAATAAACTATATTATAAAAATTAATTTGCATATAAGTTGAGAAAAGTCTTTATTCTGCAAATTTTTCATTTGATTTGAATATTATTTTCAGTTTTTTTTCTTCTTTTTCTACTACGTTTTCTTCTTCAAAAAAAAAATTTGTTTAACTAAGTAACAAGTTCAAAGACTATGATGAGAGGAATTTATAATCAACTGATTTCATATTGAGAAAATAAAATTAAAGTATAATTAAAATCGCGATCACGCACAAGAGCATTTTCAGCGTGAATTGAATTTGCACTCATATCCAGCTTGAAACTTGCGCGTGTGATGCAATCCTTTCGCTTAATACAAGAAGAAGAAACTTCAGTATAGAACGGTCAGTCTTGTTGGAAACTTGGTGAAGAAACTACCTCGATGATACTTGAATCAGAACTTTGATACTCAACTGGGCACCGTGTTTCAAAACAAAAAAAGTATGTAAGTGATCTTACAGTTTTCAGTGACTACTCGCGTGAAAAATTGACCTTCGGTGGTTCACCAGAGAAAATTTGTGGATAAAGTTTTCCTTTTATTTGCACAGTTTTTCAAATTGATGTATGTTTCGAAACTGAAAAAATTACTTTTACCTCCTGTTAATGTAGAAGTACATATTAATAATTTTATAATTTCCTAGATTGAAACTAAGAGGAAAGGTGCCACATAAACTCAAAATCATTTCAATAAAATTGCATGCTTTGAAATAATATTTAAACGCTTTCTTTTATGAGTATTCTCACAAATATAGTAAATTTTTCCGTAAATAGTTAATTAGAAAGTTGTACAATATAGAAATATGCTTGAGCTTTTGGAATCAATCACAAAAGAGGAAAAATGCCTTGCTTTGGACAAAAAATATGAAGATCTGGTCGAACTTCGTGAAAAACTTCGCGAGTGGCTGAGAGCAAGTCCGTATCTTCCTCAAGGTATTATTTTTACATTTTTAATTATACCATTGTACACAATTAAAATTTATTGTTTCGAAGACTCTCATGTAAATAAATTATGTCTATTCTACAGAGATACCTGACGCTAATTTGGAATTTTTTCTTCTGAATTCAAAACTAAGTCTAGAACGAGCAAAACAAAAAGTAGATATGTTCTATACTTTAAGAGGCTTTATTCCTGAAATTATGGCCAATAGAGACCCTCTTCAACCGAACATAACTGAACTTCGCAAGCATATGTAAGTATTTGCCATATAAAACTTATTAAAAATTTAATGATTGTGCAAACGCGTCAAATCCATCTACAAATATTTTATATTCGAGTAATCTCACATACATGTATATTAACAAAGAAGAAGTTTTTATGAAAGAATGTGACAGCTTATTATAAATGCGGAATAATTATGATCTCGTATGAATTATAAAACATTTTTTACATAAATTTATTATTTCACCAAAAGTCCATACTTCAGTCAGTCTCCTTTTTGTATTGAACACACCAGACGGTTCATTTGCATTTGTGAATTTAAAATTGCAAATTTAAACCCAGAAAAATTCATCTAGATTTCAGAAAAAACTATCTGATTTCAATAAACGCAAAACTAAGTAAACTAATCAAATCACAAAATAATATCATTGATATGATCATTATATATATATATCATTATTTACAGATTGTGGAATCCTATGCCGAAATTAACACCAGAGAAATATAGAGTTTCCATTATGCAAAATCGATTAGGAGATGACGCGAGCTCTTACAATCCTTGGAATTTTTTTAAGTAAATTAAAAAATGTAATCATACAGAGAAATTGAACTGATTTGTTAAAGACAGATCTTCCTATGTTTTAGATACATTGGTATGATTGCCGATATACGCGTTGCGCAATGTGTCAGCATGGGGGATATTTATATTTACGACTTAGAAGGACTGCGAATGAGCCATATGGCCAAATATACACCAATTATGTTGAAGAAACTTGAAATTCTTGCCACGGTTAGGTGCCAGTCATAAAATTTAATATTTAAAGTCATCATACCTAATATGTATTTCTGTAAAATTTACAGTGAATATGTAAGTATTCCTGCAAAATTTACAGTGAATATATAATTACTTCTGTAATATTTACAGTGATTCTGTAAGTATTATTGTAATATTTATAGTTATCCTGTAAATATTCCTGTAGTACTTTAAATTCTTAAAAATTTCTCGCGATGTGTCGCTTAATCATTTTTCTTTTCAGAAAGCTTACGGTGTAAAAATAGTAGGAATTCATTTCATCAATTGCCCGAGCTTTATGGACGTTGTACTAAATTTGGTGAAGTCTGCAATAAAAAAGAAACTTGTCGAAAGGGTAAAAGAAACTTATTTTTGTTATATGATATTTCAATTTTTACGAATTTTAGCTAATTAAATAAGGAATAAAGTCTGGAATTATTAGAATAAGTGATGCAGAATAAGTTCAAAAAAGTAAATACTTTTCAGATTATATTTTCCTAACTTGTTTTATAAAATTCGAAACTCTAATATAAAATCCGACTGAGACTAAAATTTTGTACATCATTAATTTATATCTTCTCTAGTTACATGTACAGTTATTGTGCCAGAAAATCCCGATTACGCGCTTCATTTATTGTATATGTATACATTAGGGTGACCCCATCTGATGGCTTGAACCGTTCATGGTTCGCCTGGTTAAATTTAATAGCTCGGCTGATTTTGCTCGTATCGATAGTTTGCTTAATGGCCTAGTTGAAAATTACATTTTCAGAATTTTAACAAGGGAGAGAGAGCTCTCAATACATCATCAACATTTTAGAGAATAATATTGTTAATAATAATGTTTGCTTGTTTTAATCCTAATTCTAACTAAAATTCTAAATTTTACCATCAAACAATTTGAGAACTAAGCAATATTTTTCTAATTTGCAGATTCATATTCATACATCTCTCGATTCACTTTACAATTTCGTACCTAAATCCATATTACCTATGGATTATGGTGGTAACGAATTATCAATGGAAGAACTAACAAGTGAGTTTACAGAATAAATAATAGAAGAAATTATTATCTCTATCTATGAAAATTCGCCTAATTCGATTACTTTTATTTTCTTATCAGATAAGTGGACGGACAAGTTGGTGGATTGGAGAGATTGGTTTATAAAAGAGGAAGGTGTCATGACGAATGAAGCACTTCGCCCTGGACCAACAATCAACCCGGATGACCTTTTCGGAACTTACGGCTCTTTCAGAAAGTTAGACGTCGATTAACCTCGCGTAATTTATAGAAAATAATCTTCAGGAGTTTACATCAAAATAAATTTTAAAAAGAAAGGGAGGTAGACCAACCTTAGAATTAGGGGAGCGATTAAGAAATTATGTCCACTAAACTTTAGCTATGTCTCTTCTATTTTGCAATTTTTCATACTTTTCAATGTTATTGTTCTTGAAATTCAATTGGAATATTTAATAATCAAAATCTCAAAAAAATGAATGACATATGTGAATTAAATTGTTCCACATTTATATTTGAAGATGAATTAATCAAAATGCAAAATATGAATGACACATTTCCAAGTGAAAATCTGAGTCAAAGATTGAACCTCCTCAAGCTGTTTACAAGTTTCATCGTGTCACTCGAGGAGTACTCGAGATCTCGTACCGCTTTGTGAGGTCTCAAGAATACTCTCTAAAATGGAAATTCGTTGTAGCAAAGTTTCCTCAGCTTTAGTCCAGTCTTACTGAAAGGTTGATGAACACTATGGCATTCCAAAGAAGGAATGCTTTCTGTGAAACGTGATAAGGTTTATTGCGCCAGAACCTACAATTCGATTTGGAGTCGTTGTCTCTAATTCAAAGTTTTAATCCTACTGTCTAATCCATTGCGCCCTCCTTGTTCTACTTTCTGATGCAGAGCTAACTCTAGATATAAATTGCACAGGACCTTTAGCCCGACTTGGCACTCAGGACACTTTGTTTCAGACTATCTAGGTAAATCCCACCGAGAAGATAAGTTATGCAATGATCAACCATTTATTAGCAATTGCAATGCTTTATTATACATTTACTTTATACACTTCTTCCTATTCTTGAACGTCAGTTGAAATCTTTCAAGATTCAATGAGATTACAGTCACTGTTGGGAAAAAAATACTCTACTCTGAATTTTAATTTCAAACAATAGACAAAAGAATTTTTTAATTTTCTTGCTAGACATTTCCTTTTCAAACGATTGACAAGACTAGCTTTCAAATTTTATTCGCCGAAATATCTGTGTTATCTACCCTCTATAAAAATCTGAAAAACCGACATATACGCTGATGAATAATGGATCAACCATGGATCGTCCAGAAAGAGCCAGAATGTGATTTTGGGGCGAACCTCGATATTTCTTTCCTTTGTCAATTTTGCCTTTCCTCTTCGTTATCGCTTTTGTACCGTTACGATTTTTGAGACAAAGCCTTTGCGATTTAGTAATTCTTTTATAGTACAGATTTGACTATCGAATCAGTAAATTAAACTGTGAATTAATCAGTTTCTATTTAAAGCCTAAAGCGCAAATCTTGGTAATTATTTAGAAAGAATGAATCACGAGATCAGTGGGTCTGAAATATTTTCTGACCTGGAATATCGAAAAGAAGAAGCAAAAAGATGCTAAGCATTTGTATATCAAACCACATTATTCCCGCACGATATGCCATTATAAAAAGAAGATAGAATGCAATTTTAAGCTTGAATCCACAAACTGATCGTAAATTTTACAACCTATACGGCAGCATCAGTTAACATGGTTCACGTATATTAGCCTATGCTCGAATAAAAATTATACGTCGCTGAAAACTGTTGTAAAAACTCCCATAAAAAGCTTTTAATGAATTTGCAAAAATTTCCAATAAAAAATTATGGATCGTCAATAATTAAATTACATGTAAATAAAAAGTATGTATTCTCCTTTTATTAATATATTGAATTCAATTTTAAAAAAAGAAATTCAAAAATCTATATAATATATAATAAAGCACGTTTGCTTCATAAAGTATTCAGTCCGTCCATTCACATTGAAATGACTTTATTTCCGCGTTGGCATTCAAACTCTTTTGTTTTATTAATAATTGTTTACGTTACTGATGGATGACATTTTAAATCAAGAAAAACGTTACTTCAGTTTGATATTTATACTATGTTATTTTTGCCATATTTTATAACTTTTATAGTTTATTTAATAGATTTTAAAAAATTTTCAAGGGATTTGAAAGTTTCTCCTAATAATTTTCAATATAATACTTATATAACAATATTGAAAATTTTTAAATTGAATTCCTCGGCAAAATCTAAAAATATTCCTAACTTTTAGTTTTTTAATGTAATTCACAGAATGAAAAACAGATCTCAATCCCTTTTTGAAAATCGCTTAAAAGAGTCTATCGTGCCAAAGTTCTCAAGTAAAACTCTTGAAATTGATACCTGCGTTGACTCTCAAATAAAAGATTCATGCGTCACTGAAATTTTTATTATTCCATAAAAAATTTGCAAGCTATGCGAAGCTGTTGAATTTTTCAAACGCGGTATCGAGAAGAGAAATTCAGTGGACATAAATTTTATTCTTGATGTTGCCCTGCAATTCCCATCTCATAGATGACCGGTCAATCACGATCGTATTTTTCTTTATGCCAATTTTGAAGGTAGCACATGGTCCAACCTTATGCTGATAGTTTTTAGGTGGCAAATGGCAAGCAGCCGAAAAGGTCTTGATGGGATGGACGAGGGTCGGCAATGGGTGAAAACATGATTCATGTTTACGATCACCATGTATGTATGTTATGTTATTTATATAAAAGCGCCTGAAAACTCGCGTATCGAATCCGAACGAAATCCATCGCTATTTATTACGATTGACGACGTTTTGTTGCTTTTCACGTCGGGGATTTTTACAGACCACCAGAACCGGCAGCATCGATACCCAACGTCGCCACTGCCACAACAACGGAGCTTAGTCCAGGATTATTTATCGTTCAAGTTTTTCTGTGGATCTTATGTTGCCTCGACCCCAGAACGCGAGATCGGGGGAAATACTGAAAAATACCGCGGAACGAGACGTCACTTCCTTCCTTTGAGGTGAGGGTAACGTTCCACTTTCTGGCATTTTCAAGCAGTAGAAGTGAGAGATCACTTCTCCTTTGTTAAATTTGTATGAAGAAGGTTTGGTCATTTTTTACCTTGGCGAATTTCATTAAATTTTATGGCAGATCGTAAAGGTGAGCCATGTTTTCCACAGAAATAAAAGATTCGAGAAGAAAAAGTGAAGTGTTGTATTGAAATTAATTTCCTGAGAACTCATTCAGGAAATCTTTTATATGGAATACTTAAGAGAGAAAAATATGGCTTGGAAAAAGAAGCAAATGGGGAATGTTATGTTGATGATGGTTTCGACAGACGCATGTAAATGAAAATAGAATTAATTTTCATCAGATAAAATCAAACTGCCATCTTCCGAGAAATAAAACTGTGTTGCTAAACTTTGATTTCCACAGCTCAGGGATTTGAGAGCGCCCATGAAGTAGAAATGTTCGTCATGAAATTCCGAGTTTACATTCTCAATCAGTCTTAACGACATTCTAATTTAACTCTTTGTGACGCATTAAGATACGCGTTGAGTTTCAAATCCTTTGATATAACGTTTCGAAGTTGGTACGAAATTAGGGAAATTATATTCGATGATAGTGCCGGATTCGGGCATCTAAAGACATTCTGCAACTAATCGGATAATATACGAGATCCCACGCAATATACAAGCTCCGCACAACCTCAACGAAACCCTTTTACGTATAAGACCAATACTTCTCTGGACTATCGGCAAGTTTCATGAATAGCCGAGGATGTGTAATATTAGGACCACTTTGAAAAGTGAAGTTACACCAATAACAGAACCAGCACCACTTGCAGCCCAGTTGAATATGCAAATTGATCCTGCAATGGACGGATAAACGATTTCTGCTATTCGACTGTGTTCCCAGTCAAAGAAATTTAAATTACAATCAATGCCTCTTCAATTTACATCATGCTTTCAACCTCAATTTCCAGCTTAACACCTCAAAAGAACCACAATCTAATCAGGAAATTTTCTACAATATCTACAAACAATATATTGAGGGGATAACCACTAACCAATTAAATTTACACCTGAATTAGAGATAAAAATTCAGAGAATTTAAAAGAAATTAACAGGATTCTTAAAATGTGAAATAATTCACAAGAATTTCAACGAGTTCACAAATATTCTTAATAATTCCTAATAATTCAGAGGTTTTATCCGATTTCTTCTCGACAAGAAGCCCAGGGTATTTTTTTTATATCAAATTCAAAGCTAAAAAACTATAAACGATTTTAAACCAAAAATTAAAATTGAGTTTTCCATATTAATAAAATATCTAACTCACAGACTCCTTGAACAATGACTCCTTATTGGCTAAGCTTACCTGAAACAAAAAAGAAAAAATATGGTTAATATTAAATATTAAAATTCAAATAAACATAATTTTCTTCAGACAAACTTTTACAAAACTTAAACTGTAAGTCTATAAATAAATTAATTCTTTCTCAAATTGCCTTTGGATTTAAGAAATTTTAGGTTCTTTTTACTGTTAGTTTGGAAATAAAGATTGACTCCTAATTCGACACCTAAATTAATTTAAAACCATTTCTTTCATGCATTTCAACTTGAGTACTTTTTCTAAATTACTTTCAGCCTCTATTACATTGAAAGAACGATAACTGGAATTTTTGCTCAGCATTTCAGAGTTCAATTTAATTTGTCAATTTAAATTTTAGGGCACATAAAACTAATGTGTATTGTCGCATTTCAGCCGACTCACATTTATGTGAGGAAATGCAATTTAATCTTTTTCGTTTTCTGCGAGCCGCTGTGACTATACCATAATATTGAAAAGCTCTCTAGCACTCATCGCCGATGAAAACTAGTTTGAAATGGACTCTGTCAGTAGAGGGTTATATCAATCACAATAGCTCTATTTCAAGTACTTTTCTCGCAACATTCGATAGCCATTGTGAGACAGATTTGGTGCCTTTTTCATTTGAATGATCAAACATATTTAAACTGAACGAGGCAATGCAATATGGAGAAATGAAAATCGGTCATTTCTTCCCCTAAATATTCCCTCTATTTCATATTCATAACTAGCTCAAATTATCGCGCTTCTACTCGAGCTTTTCATTATATCAACCAAACTTTTAATAGTAATTTCCTATCAGTTAATTAATTTCCTTCTGCTTATTGAACGTCTTTTCAGAATTTTTTTGTTTTTATATGTTATTTATACTTATATTTTACTTCATGAAATTTTAAATTATTTCGAGAAATGACAGAGAGCTTTGAGCTCTACAAAAGAGCTTTGCATTTCTATTTACTTCTTACTGTCGCTTTTGCGAAGGTAAAAAGGTAAGAGAGCACAGAAAGTGTAAAAAAGATTTTCAATCGAAGGCGTCTCGAAGAAAGTTATAAAGTGTATCTATAGTTGTTAGCCGGAGGCACCGAGTTAGATCGTTGATTGAATATGTAAATTCTCATCACTATTTACGCTTTTCTGACAACATAGAGGGAGTTATTTGGGGTGTGTGTGTGTGTGTGTGTGTGTCGAATAAAATATTTATTAGTTCTGACTGATGTTGTTGCTGTTGACAGTCAAGCGAACTTGTGAAACTTTTTTCTTTCATGAAGAACATTCTATCTCTACTTTATCGTCTTTTTCCATTTTCACACCATCAGCTTCTCACGACAGTTTCCACTTCCGTTCGCCTATGTTCCTATCCGATGGTTTATGCATTCGCACTCCGTAATCTGTTACTGTCTCCGTAATTCCTTGATTGCAAGTATTCGGTGGAATATTTTAACACAATGTATATACAACCAGACTTTGAATATTGAATTACGACTAGATTATCCCTGTAGAGAGGAAATTGGATATCTGAAACTCGAATTCGATTTCTAATAATCAAATACCCCCGCACGTTGCACAAATTATAACAAGTGAATAATACTATACAATATCTTACTGATATCACCCCCATAACTTCAAGACATTATTTGGCAACTGTATAAAAATAATAAAATATCCTTTAACACGACTCGTTTGCTACACATAAGTGTGACAGGAAATGTGCATTCAGCAATATTGTTAATCGATTTCCAAAGGTAGTAAAATCGAATTGCGTGTGAAACGATTTTATCTAGCTGATAGTAAACCATTAATTGGTCCGTTGCCCCAGCATTTTATAGCTGCTTGCTTACGTACTCTAGGATCCAATTACCGAGAACTCCTCCTCTCCTCTGTCAAATTTCAAAGACGAAATTTTTTCCTGAGTTTAATGGAGGGATGATAAAACTTTTTTTTTCCGCATTAAAAATTAAAAGCTTGCGATAAAATCTCTCACGAGCAAACTATTGTTCCCATTTTTGCTGCGACATAGAATTTGAGTTCAGCTTTAAAAACTTGATTTTAACTTCATAATATGATATTTGTGTTGTTGCACAAAATATAAATAGAAAAGTTAGTAAAAAAAACCTTTATTTGTGAATCCACCGAATCCTCGGGACAGGGAAACATCTAATAAACCGCGCAACATGATGAAGTCTTATCAAGTTACAGTTTCCGGTATTTTCTTGCATCTTGCAGGCCATTAAGCATTATGAAGCGTCATCTTTATGCACAGGCGTGCAATCTATTAGCCGAATGCACGACAGTAATACTGTAATGCAAAGTTTTGCCTATATAACTGCGGCTTGGCTTGGTATTAAAATTCTAGTAAGATACGCTGCACTAAAGCTCGGCTATTATCCAGGAAAGCGCCCTAACTACACTCATTCAATAGAAACTCTACTCCTGTTTAAGTAAACGATTAAAGGGAATGAAGACTAAAAGCAAACTGCATTGAGTTTGCAATGGCGCACCTCTAATGACACTTTACGGCCCTAAAAGTCTTTAGTGTAAACTAACTATGATTCATTCGTAAAGATGCAAATTTGAGGTAAAAAACATCAGAGCAGACTTTCCTCATCATTAAGGCTATATATATATATACATTCCACAAGTGATGATAATCGCTATTATTATATCACTGACGTCATGAGGAAAAACATTGCAGTTTCCTTATACGAAGATTACGGTAAAGTCTTCATTCTATCGCCTCATTGAATCTTTTAACACTTCTTGTAATCCCAAAAATTGCAATAAATACCTTAAAATTTTTCGAAACTATACGAAATGCCATGAAATATTTCTTGATTTTTTTTTGGTAATCCCTTGAAATTCTTTTAAATGGCCGTCAGACCATTGGTTATATTTTTTGCTTATCAGGAGTCATAATTTCGTAAATGTAAATGAGAACAAGCGAAACATGCATGTGTGGAAAACAATTCACGGTTTTTCACATTTGCATCTTTCGCTTCCTCGCTTGTCCTCATTTTTTTACATTTACGGCTCTTAATGAGCAAGAAGAACACAATCAATGATTCGCCGGCCCTAATTATTCTTGTATACATATATAGTCCTGAGCTTTCTAAGGATTCTCTTGGAGAAAATAATTTATTTTTCAAAGTGACTCTGCGTTTGAAATTTCCATCTCATTTCTTCTCCCGTAAAGAGTTTCCTGCTCTCCATTCAAGTGTGTACAGAATCGATTTAAGTAATTAAATTATCGTGAGAAATACCGTGATGTCTCTTAATTTTACTAAGCTTCACAGCATTAGTAAGAAATATCAACCTTCTTCAGAAATTAAGTTTTCTTCACTCTTTGAAACATTCGAATTTCAACTTTTTTCCTATATATAGCCTTAAAAATGTGAAATTTATTCAAAATAATATTTCTAAATATCTTTAATTGGTTGGAAAAACCATTTACGAACCATTTGTCAATTGGTTGGAAACAGATGGGAAAAAAATTTTGATGACTATTACTCGATTGCTAGAATGCCATTGCCGGAAATTTACAGATCGCAAGGTAATAAAAAAAATGGTAACTTATTGCGTTGTAATCATTTCTAATAACTTGAAACCGTTCACCCATTAATTGCTTGTCAGTTTTGAAGTTTCACGTTTATCTCGATCGTTCTGAACTATCTTTTACCATGAACAGAGTGATATTGTTTGAACCATGTGCTGTCGAACGAGAAATTTTATAGTGGACGTAAATGCGTCCGCTACAACCAGGACATTATTTTTTTAGTGGTTTTGCTCGCGTGAAGTTTTTAAAAAAAGGATGAGCTTTATTCTGAGAAAAGAAACATTTTTATGAAGGTTGAAAGCCGATACCGTAGAAGAGAAAAGAAGTGATTTAATTCTACTCGATATTTTTTATTTTTCGATCATAAATTTACCTCTTATTTTTCATTTTGAATTCTCAAAGTGTGCGAGAATCTCATTTCATACATTTTTTATTACATATTCTATGTTTGCGCATGTTGATGCTTTCGAAATATGCCTATATAATAAATAAGATAAGCGATAATCTAAACTAAAAAATATACAAAAATATGAACCCACAATATGAATTGAAGCCTGAAATGCGACTCTTCTTGTTTTTTGACCGCTCAAATAATTAATCACAGAACCACCCCATCCCCAAATTCAATCCATTTAGAATCCAAGAAATTTAAGTCAGGTTTCCAATCCAATTAGCCGCACCACCATGTCCAGTCGAGAAAAAATAAGATCTAAGAAGGAAAAAGATACACTCGTGCTAGGAATACTTTATTTTGAGATAAGAATTAGATTTCTCAATATAAAATTGTAAGCCAAACAATAGAAAAAGGGAAAAAACAGCAACCCCTAAAATATTAACGCTAAGAGATCAGAATTTATTTTCTTATACTCTTTTGAATAGAGTAAGATAATAAATAAATTAGGGGAAAGGTGAAGACTAAAGTGGACATAATTTTTGTTGAAGTAGAAGAATAAATAATTCGTGTACGACATTCACACTGAATGCGATCCACCTTTCTCTCGTAGATTTAACCTCGTCTTTTTGTCCTTTTTGCTCCCTTATTCGAAACTCAGCCTCCTATTCGTTGGGAATAGATGCCGTTATTATCCGCTGATTTACATCAGCGGTTGTTTCAGCGGCAACGCCCTTTTTACTACCCCTTGATTCGAAGAGTCTTCTTTTCTCTTCCTCTGATTACTCCCGTCTTCATTTCCTCCTACCTCCTGATCAGAACTTATTTTCCTTTCTTTACTTTTCACCTTCAGTTCTACGAGGGAAATGGCTTGCGTTAACGACCTGCTCTCAGGAAATATTCGAGAACAAAATTTTAGAAAGAGAAACTTCATTTACAAGGATAATTGAAATTTCCAGAAAAATATCCTTTTCTTTTTTTGTAATTTTTAATGGAAGAATAAAGCAAATGAAAAATTATAAAAGTTGACCCAAAAAAACGTGCCTGCATTATTTTTGAGGGAAATATTTGCTATCTGCAGCCTTTAAATTTCGTTATCCGAGAGATTTTTGGTTGCGGAATTAAACAAACGAGGATATTACCAAGATTTACAGTATCAGTGAAACTTCGTCTCTCTCGCTCGTTCGTTCACTAACTGACGGACAATGTCCCGTAAAAAAAAATTAACGAGTTCGATAGCACGCATGGAGTAATGGCTATCGATAGGCTAAGTAATGTGAAGCTTTTATCGTTTCCATCGACCTCCAATACTTGCCGCTTACGTAGGTCTTCCCCTTCTCACAAAATTACACTTGTACATTCTAAAGCCTTCTAGTCAACAACACAAGCATATATTGTGTTAACAGCTGTAGTGTGAACAAACCAGAAACGTATTTCGAGTCTCTCGCAAGCCAGCGCATTGTTCAAATCAACAACGCGCCCAAAGATACTATTTTTTGCTAAGAGAAGTGATAATTTAATCATCTATCAATTCATCATTATATATCTCAGTGTCATGGTCTTTTTATGCTAAAAGATTATATTGTGTGACTAACCAGAACGTGAGTAATCAATATGTGCAAAATGGAGATAACAAAGTAACATATGGAATATGTATAAGATTTGCGAAAATCGAAGACAAAATTCGTTCGTGTTTATATCAGTTTTGTGCTACAGAAGTATAATTGAGAAAGATAAATGATTATTCAGAAAAATAAATAAAAAATATTTCAAAAATTTATAATTATACAAAATTATTTTCATTAAAATAGACATTTGTTATCTTTAAATTTCTATATGTACTCTATAATATCGGATGAAAGTAAATCTTGTTTCTAAACTAAACATTTTATTTTTATTTATTTTCAAGCATGCTTTGTATTGTAACTGATAACTGAGAATGTCACATGGTATTGTAGCACAAGTTTAATGCAACTGCTTTAATCGAAAAACTGGTTTCAGTGCGAACATGTTCCAGTTTTACAACTTTCCGCGTTGCCACGCGCATCAAGTTGCACTGATATAATGCGAAATTGTAGTCGTGAATTTTAATGATTTTTTTTTTCTCATATGCTTGTATTATCCTTCAAAAAAATTTGTAAATGCGATAATAGAATGCTCGAAAACGTGGCTTTTTTGAAAAGTGAAAAAGGTTCTTCAATTTTTTCATAAAATATGACAAATAATGAAAAAAAAAAATACTTCTTACAGACGATCAAGTGCTGCCAACACTACCTCAAAAATTTTCAAGTAAAAATCACGAGAATAAATATTATATACATTATACTCTAAAATATTGCTAAAACATACTTTTCAGAGTGTGTATTTTTATTGGATAAGTGATAGCTAAGCATAAGTGATAGTTTCGGCTTAGCTTAGAAGTATTATTTATAGGTTAAAATAGAACGATAAAATAGAAAAGTAAATTCAGTTCGGAACCAATCCTTACAGCTGTACTCGAGTCACGCACAGTTAGATGAAAATTCTCATTTTTCATTGATATATCAGAATTTCCAAATCGATTTGTGTATTTTTATATAGCAAGAGCTACAAATCACTATTAATGATCATAAATAAAATTGAATAATGAAGATAATTTGATTATTTGTTTTTTGCCAATCAACAGGATTTTAACCAAAGATGGAATCAGCAGAAAGAATTGACTCGCAACTCACTCATAGAAAAGGTAAGAAATTTTTTTTAGAAGGCTATGTAAAAAGTAATTTATCCAATCCACACTGAGAAAAAGATTTGGTTCGGAAAACAAAATAATTTTGTTGGTATTTATACAACAAAATTTTTTTGTTGGCTCAACCAAATTATTGTTGGGTCAAGAAAACATTTTCTTAAACCAACAAATCGTTTTTTTGAACTAACAAATCGTTTGGTTGAACTAAAAGATATTTATTTCAGCCAACAAAACATATTTTATTGCATCAAATGTTTTTCTGAGTGCAGTTGGGGCCTCTAATTTATTTTTCAATATAAGGTCAATTTATTTTAATAGAAAAATTGTTCAACGGAGAAAACTCAATAGAATTAATAATCTTATAAATTAATCACGTGTCTACAGGAAAAGAAAAACCTACAACGGAAGAGGAAGTGAATTCCAAGCTTATAGAAGAAATACCAGAGAATCAGGAAAATGAGGATATATCAACAGAAGTAGCAGAAGAAATAGAGGATCCCCCTAAACTACGTCTACAAGAAGATTTTTCCACCTGGGGCACAATTAAATATAGAGTTTACTTGTTTAGATACTATCATTACTATTACGCTGATAAACTTGATAAATTTTTAGCAGCCGGTTGTTTATGGATTATGAGAATATACTTTAAATTCCTTGGACTAGTTGATGCTCAACCAGAAACAGAATAAACAAATCATGAAGTCTTCTATTCTACAAAAGAACATGAATTTCGGCTAACTTCATGCATAGTGCGCTAATCTTATTGGTCAATTTATATGGCGCATAGAAGAAATATCAAAGAATCAGGAAAATTAAGATACATCAACACAAATAGGAGAAGAAATAAGGAATCTTCTAAACTACGTCTACAATACGATTTTTCCATCTGAGGCACGATAAAATATAGGGTTTACTTGTTCAAAAAAGCTTAATAAATTTTTTTTTTTTAAATATTATACTTTAAATTTTTTGAACTTGTCGATGCTTAACCAGAAACAGAATAAAATAAAACCTTACAATGATAGAATTTTGTCATATTTCAATATATCATTAATTTAAAAATTAATTGATAAATTTATTGAATAGTATTGTATTGATCACAATATCAAAAGAGTTTTAAGGAATTTTTCTTGACAAGGAGAGTTCTCGAGAAAATGATTTATTTATGACTCATATGTAACTTCGACATGCATTATATGGAGTACATATTTCTGCACCCTGTTAAGTAATGCATACTTGAAAGCTCGATCTCTGTTATATCGAGTATGTGAATTTTTACCTCCGCACCAGTATACTACAAAGATGACCTACTTTTTTTATAAGCACGTTTTAAAGTTCGTGCAAACGATCATAGGAGGTTGCTAAGAAATTCAAAGAACTTTGCGAAATCAACCAAGCAAAGAAGATGTTCAAATACATTCCTGCTTTCTGTAATACTAATAGTGACTCATAAGAGTGAAAATATATGGTAAAGCTGGATTCTGCTTTGTAAAATTCAATCAACCTTTGTACACGACTCAAACAAATCGAATTCATTGAACCGAATATTCAATTTGACACTCTTTTATTCAAGTTAATTGACTGAGAAAGGGATTTGTTTAAATTAAATTAAAAGATGTGCGCGTGAATACAATATTTTTTTATGATGAATAAAAGTAGCAATTAGTGTTTTTTTACTCTTTTATGAATTCCCAAATATATAAAAATAAGTCGATTTGTTAAAAAAAACTCGACAGAGAGAAGTAGCGATTGCGGCAGATATGTCATTGTTTAACGACAACTGGACCCTAGGGAATCAGGTTTCAGGAAAAATGGTCAAACCAAGTTAAACGAAAAAATTTACATACGCAGAGAGGATTGGATATAGAAACTATAAAATTGTGTATACATATTATAGAAGTAAGTATTGATATCGGATTTTTTTAGATTCCGTTTTGTCCCAATCCGTGTTTGATCGAACGGAAGTATAAGCAAGCAGAGAGTATTCAGATACTCTATTGCGAATTTATGGATTAATAAAAGTTAGAACAAAGTTGAATATATACATAAAAAAAGTTATCGTGAAAACATTTTTTAAATTCTACAAATTCAAAAATGTATTGTATAACCTCCAGCAAAATGTATAAATTTTCCTGCACACATTGAGAACACTTTTTCGCGAAAAGAATGGAGTTACGGCAACATATTCCGATATTTGTATGAATAGCTACTAAATTTTTCAGAGCTTTATGAAAGAAAAATCTGAAAAACACATAACTTTTTTTTTAACTAACGAATTTTATTTGCATCCAAAACTATTTCAGTAAAAAGAACCGAAAAAATCTGTTAATTGGTCGGAGAGATTACTAATTTCGCTAGAAATTTTAATAAATAATAATTAATATTTAACACACCTTTTAATTTTGTTGAACTCTGCTGAACTCTGCTGAACTTCTCCTCAGGGAAATCCTCCTCACACGATTCTGCTGGAACAGCTTAGCACATTTCTATAAATTCAGTAAAGAGTCATCCACAAATACGTGATTCTCATAGGAGGAATTAAAAGCAGTTTATCACGTAATATTGCCAATCAAAATAAATTTTAATAGAGAATAAATAAAATAAATTATTTTTAAAAATTATTACTACTTTAAATTTACTATTAATATTATTTAATTTATTAATATAACACTAATTTTATATAAAATAAAAAACGAAATATTGTGACTTTGTATTATTTTAAAAAAAAATTATAAAACTAATAGAAAATTTCAGTATTGTTTCCAAATGTTAAGGGGTGAAAAAATAGCTTTAAAAATCTAGCACGTATTTTGTGGATCACCATTTAAACAAATACAACAATTTAATGAGAAAAATCAACACAGTGACGTGGATAAAAGCTATCAAGACCTATTCATTCGAAAATAAATAGCTCTTAATAGAAGTTCCCCTCTTCATGTTTAGGGCTCTTCGGCATATAGCCTCTTCTTTCTTCTGGCAAATGCCACCTATTCGTTTTATGCTCGAGTGCTATCAATCGCGAGTATGAAATATTCCCCATACTTTTACCTCGAGCACATTCCGCGATATTAAAGGGATAATTGGTAAACTGGTTTTACCAAAAATGCTAGGAAAAAATATCTTCACAAATTCAAAGATATTAAATCCCAATGCTACCTAACCGAAACTATACACTCACACCAGAAGAAATTACCTGCCTATACCTAGCTATATTTAAAAAAAATCAAAAAAGATTCACACCAACACACTCACTCCTCGGTTCTCATTCACACCGCCCCGGTGCGAAAAAGCCTAACCTAGGGATACGTCCCGGGACGTATCCTGCACCTGAGCTTAATGCCACATTAGGGCATTTTTCACATTCACATTCATACATGTAAATAAAATTAAAAAAAAGCCTGAAATCGTACACCGTTTTTATAAATTTTAAATAATAAGTCAATCTTAATTTTTCAGGACAACTAGTGATTCTCTTTAACAAAATTTTTAATCACTTTTGGACTTTTCAGATTAAAAATCTGAGGCCCTCGATGGTGAACAATTCTTAATTCGAGATATTATATAATGAACTTGAGTAACAAAAAATTAATAATTCTAACCACTTTTCCGTATTTTACATAAAAATAATGTTAATAATAAATCATTGAATGAAAAAATAGAAATGAAATATTTTTGCCAAACAAAAAGTGTTTTGAATTGAACCTTTATTTTCAGTTCTCGATTCCCAAAGTAAATACTCAATTCTAAATTTCCATTTCATTTTTTAAATGAATTAGAAATACTCCGTTCCCTGTTCATTTTACGAATGATTCAGGGAATTAGGATATGAATAGATTGAGTGATATAATTAAAGCTAAGTTAATCAATACCCGTATTCAAAACACAAATTGTTTAGCAATAATAAATTTACCATTATTTACAATTTAAGTCCTTGAAGTTAATTTGATTTTCCAATATAATATGTAATATTATAGACGAAATTCAAAACTTTCTTTAATCTCGACAATTTTTAAGTTGGAATTTAAAAATTTTATTTTAACCTTCGATATAAAAAAATTCAGCTATTTCAAATTTAAAGCAATTCACATTAAAGAAACTGTTCAGCTACTGAGGCTTCTGATTTATAAGAATTTAAACTATTTGAATTTTTAATAATTTACATATAAATTTAATAATTTGTTCTATAATTTAATAATTTTTATAATTTATAATTTATAATTGTTTTATAATTTATTCTATAAAACAATTAAATAAATTAAATTTATTAATTTTTTACTTTAAATTTAAATTTTGTGACTGTCTTGATTGAAATAAACCGGTGTACGCAAAAAAAGAGATTAATCATTGCACAAACATCCTAATCTAAATTATTATAATTTTAAAATAAAGTCGTTGAATTTAAAAAACTCAAATTAATATGAAAATTCGTATAGTGATTTGAGAATAACAAATTTTATTTCAAAATTGATTGAAAACTAGTAGAAATTAAAATATTTCAAATAAAACTTGAAATTCAAACAAATAATAATGAAATATGTAAATAAAAATTTTAAAAATATGGAGCAAAAAAATGAATCTTCCGGTTTTCTGTGTATATAAGAATTAATTGATTAAGATTACAAAAAGAACATGCTAAAACTTCTTCGATACACAGTTTGCCGTTCCTTTCTTGGATTAAAGAAAAAATTAAACGAGTTCTGTTATGATATTAAATGTGATTAATCCTTAAAAAACACTCAACTCTGGGTTTATACCCTTCCTAAAATTTCCGCCGACTTCATTTTCGCATGAGACGGCAGAGGGGCAGAGGGGCCGATAAAAGAGTGACATGCGAAATCGGGGGGGGGGGGGTCTGGGAGATATTGGCCATCGCAGACAATGTTCGAAACTTAACTTAAACCTTAGAGTTGAGTACGAATTATTTAAAATTAGAGAAATAGTTATTAATATTATATTAAAATGTAATATATATTGTTATTATTATTATATTTTCGCGAACCAAGAAAGGACGATTCCTAAGCTATCAAAAACACAAAAAAAGTGAATATCCACTTTCTAATTAAACTATCAAGTTTAATTAGCTGTCACTGTGTGATTTTTATATATAAAATACAACCAGTTTCCGTGCCAGTTCGGATCATTCATCCCTGGCATGTTTGGGAACCAGAGGGATTAAAAAAAATTACTTTTGCAACTGTCCCACGTCGGAACGATGGCAGCATGATGTCTTCAGGCCGGACTCCAGAGATCCCTCCTCTTCTGTAGACTTCTCCGAAGACCGGAGCCATTGCAGGGGCCACTTTTTCTTCGTGTCATCTTGTCATTAGAATGCATCAAATCTAAAAAAATTGAAAAGTATTTAAGTCAAATGCTTTTATACTAAATTACTCTTTTGCATTTGATATTTAAGATCGGAGAACAAAGAGATATTAAAGACTCATTTAACTTCCTCACACGAAGAAAGTAACTACCGAGAACCGCGAACCGTGCCAAAGACTCATTTCGTATTCAAGAATCCTTTACCAGCAACTTTACGAATTTACTGTAGAGCACCCTTCCACGGCAACACCTGTAACGTGCTTCAGTATAAACTTACGAGAAAGGAAGGAAGAATTCTGACAATAAAATTGCCAACATAGTAGAAAATTATTCGCGAGTGGTTGCAATAATGCCACTTGTCCTAGAGAAACAGAAAGAAACTGGAAGTAAGAATGCAGCTGTGCTATGCTCTATATTTCAGAGAATGCTCGTATAATGTGAAGACTCAGATCTATAAGACGGAAATGTCCTTAAAATGCATTTTATCACCCCTTTGCAAGGACAATAAAACTTGGCTAAACCGAGATACGGAATACTCAACTTCAGAAAAAAAATCAAATTATGACATACTTCTCCAGAAAAAAGTAAGTTTCACGTATAAGGAAAACTGCATTACACTATACTTTACTGCTGTGGATTAACTATGGGAAAATTTATAATATATTTTATTATTTTCCTCAGAAAGATTTTTTCCATAATCTAATTCAAAATAGCCATTAGTAATATGCCTAATTGATGTTCCCTGGAGCAGTTTATGAACATCCTATAATTCTAATGTAAGTAAAAGCAGATATCGCTGATACGAATCATGCGCATGGCAAATTACAGGCACGATGCCATTTCTCTGATACCATTAGAAACTAGTTTTAGTGGTAAGCTGCATTTAGTGTATCTACAGTCATAATTGGAAGATTATTTAATTCTCAAAGGCCTGTCGTTGATTAAAAGGTGTAAATAAGGTCTAATCATTTTAAATTGAATAATCCTTTCCTATTCTAAACGATCCTTTCCTATTGTAAAAACTATACAAATTAAAACTGTTGAAATGCAGCTTTAAACAAATGGAGTTAATATAAACGTGTAAAAGAGTTGGATAAGCAATCATTCCACTCTACACGAGTGCTGATGGCGAACTGGAGTGTCAATAAGTGAATCATTCAATTTGGAATCGTAGGATTTAATAGAAGAGAGAACACTGGTCACGTGCACAAGCACATTATAATGCGCACTGCAGAGGACGTTTTCTACGTTTTCTACATTCAAAAATATAACGGGTCGTGTTTAAATTCTCAAACTAAAAAAAGTTATCACAGAGTGGAGACATTTAAATACGGAAATTTAAGCGAATTGAAGCTCTCGCTTTTCCTGTGTGACTGTGGTTGCAGACACACAGCCTCACAATCTACAGTAAAGATGGCCATGAGAAAAGTAGGAAAAAAGAAAGTAAATGGTAAATGCACTTTTTAAAATGTGAGATTTCCCCTCAGCACTTTGTTACAATTTGGCGATTCGCTCGTGGTTCAGAATTGTTTCGTTTCAGGTTTCTATTATACGATTACTTTGGCCAAAGCTTTCAAAATACTTTCGACATAGTTCCAGAAAATTGCCGAACTCCAGTTGCCCACCAAACTATATACCCGTTAGTTTAAATAGTTCGATAAAATCCGATAATTACAATACCTTCACATTCTCCTTTCATCGGATGGTTCAATATATCACTTCTCTCACTCCATTTGTTTCTGAAAAAAAAAAGATAAAAGAGTCAAAATATGAAAATAATTTGGCATTTATTTGTATAAAGAAAAAAATAGAGTTTAAAATTAAATATTAAATTATTGTTTGCATTTTAGATTGAATTAAATCATGTGATACGATATTACTTCTACTTGATTTTCCAATACATATTGAAAAAAGTACAATTTCATCGAGGGCGTAGGCTATAAATTTGTTCACCGGCTAATTAAGAGGATTAAAATCTCCCATTACTCGTAATTACTAACTATGGGAATTCTGTAATAAATAATAAACTGGAAAACGCGATTGGCAATCATTCTGAACTCCGGAATAAAATCATAAATCTGATATATTAATGAATAAATAGAGTTTTAATGAAACTAAAAGCATGAATAATCGAATATTCCTATAAGAAAATTGGTATTAAATTTCAATTAACTGACGTTATAATACAAAATCTGAACCGTTTATGTGACCAAAAAATTATCATTTCGCTTTAATTTTACTAATTTTGCTCCCTTTTTGCTGTTCACGCCTTAATGCATATATTTACATTAACGGAACTAGTTCAAAATACATTTACATGAACTTGAAATTGTTTGTACTTTATGCTCATGGGGCTCTGCACATAGAAATCGACATTTTTCCAGCTCAATGACGAAACAGTTTTCGACGATACACAGTACGGCTGTCGAGAGAATTGGAACTGGGATTACAAGGTTTCAATTAAAATTCAACAGAGCTTCGATCTCGTGATTCACAATCGATGTAGCTCTTACATTTTTATATTTACTCAAAATTTAATAATTCGAAATCAATTTTTAAAATTCTATTAAAATTTTCTACAAAGATAATCGTGTCTTTTTACATAATGAAAAACCTAAAACCATTACTGGTGTGAGAGGTTTAAATGATTTCAATCAATAAACCTTTCAATACAGTTTAGAGACAATTTAAAAAAATGTTTTTAAATGAAGATAAATTTTAATAAAGAATGGAATATTCATAAGAAAGCTATATTCGTCAGCCGATGTATTTAAAGAGTTGAAAGTGAAAATTGAACGTCTTTAATTAATAAAATTCAAGGAATTATTAGAACTTTTTCTTCACATGAATTTCAAACTAATCCCCTAATATCGACCGCAGTTGTGAAACCTGAAATATGTTCTTTCTGGCCGAACGGACGTTAATAATCTACGGACAGGAATGAAAATATCTCACCCAGAAGTCGAACCTTCATCACAAAAAATGTCCAAATAATTAGAAAGATTTTATCTTTTTCTCGAACAGTAATCGGGCGCCCGAAAATATCCAATCAATAGATCAATTAAAGTAATGAAATATGTATGTTACTAGACTATACAAAAATCTACAGGAAGAACATTTTTTTCGACATATGCGGAAAAATTCCTCTAGATCCTGAATGTGAGTAAGTGTGCTTAATCCAAAATGAAAAATAATATCTTCAACACCTTCCCTTTCTCTGGGGAGCATATCGAAGTAAGAAGAAGCATAAAGAGTGTAGTGGAATTTAAATATTCAGAATGGAAAGCAGCAGGATGGATAGAGATAGTAAAAAATGTGAAAGAGTTTGGTGGTCGTAATTGCGATAAGGAACAATTTTCTTTAGCTTTTTCTCGTATAAAACCCTTGATTTCCACACTGCCGTCTTTTTTGGTGCTCAGAAGTTTCATTAATTTTGCATTAAAGTATCTTATCACCCAAGGGTTTAAGCTCCACGATTAACATACTCTCTCCACTCAAACCCTGTGCACTAATATCATAATGGTTATGCCAAGAGTTTTCCCTACTTCGAGTTTCAACTGCAACAGCAAAAGACTTCAAAGAGAAGTTCTCTTTTTTACTTACACCTTTGTTCGACTTTATAAAATTAATTGTTTCAAGCTCTGAAATTTTAAAGAACAATTCCCGAAAATATTTAAATTAATTATAGATAAATCTAATCAAATCCTCATTAAGATATGAAAATATAATAATTATTACAATACTATTCTTAGTCCAGCGCTAATGTATATACTGTATATGTATAGTCAGCCAGTAGTAAAGGTCAATGTTTAGTCGGACAAAAATCCCAAAACAGCGGTGGCAATAACTTCATAAAATCGACAGATAAATTTTAGGAAGTCAAATTTAAGTTTCGACAACTCTAATTAAGCAACATTAAAATTTAGTATCTTGATTCTAGTTTGATATAAAATTCCAGTATTTATATGATGGAGGGATATAATAATGTAGTAAAAATCTTCCGTACGTCTTAGTGGAAAGTAAAGAGCACGAGGGTCGTAAGTTGCCAATGAGAAGTCCAGAAAGTACTCGCATGAGTGAGTACCACTTTTCACCTAGCCATTTAAACCCTCGTGGTAACATTTCTTCAGGGCTACACTTCTTAAGGCTGTGTAATAAAAGCAGTAATGTCAGCTTAAGCTCACACCGTTATATCCAACAAAGAGAAACGAGAGACGCTGTTATATTAAGACACTTCGAGTAGAGACAACAAACAAAAAAAAGGTGAGAGAATCTTGAAGAGATTGCTCTAAGAACCCTTGTATGTGTGCTTGTGAAGACATATATTACCCCATTTCATTCCAATGGGCACTTCAAGCTTAATGATATTTACATGCATCATTTATCACTTGAATACACTGAGAAAGATGTAGTGACATCAAAATGCAATGGTAAATAATATTTTCGTTCATTAAATCGATTTAATTTGACAATTTTACAGTATGTAAATGCTTTGTTCAAAGAAATGTTAAAAACCTCCTAATGTAAATTTAATATCGTAATGAGGAGAGATATTATTTACAGATTCTAGAGTATTAATAGAGTAGATTAATAATTCTACAGCTACAAATGAATGTTGCTCATTAGGCATATGAGAAATTACCGGATTACAAATTTTAACAAGCTCGCCAACGTAACGGGCGTGAACGAGAAGGTAAATTAATTGGAAAGTTCATCCGAGACTCCGAGAAAATTTCGCAACTAATATATATTCTACACGAAGGGGAGCAAGAATTTTATCGAATCAACTCTCAAAAATAAATATACTTGCTTCGAAGTAGGCACAGAATCCTACTTACTTCCGGAAATTTTATGTTATGTCACGTTGTTCTTCCTTTGGAGTGATAAAAAATTCCCTTCACAAATATTATCCTTAAAAATTGCTTTCAGTCCTGAAATTCAAATTTTTTCCCTACACAGACTTACGAAAAATAATTGAATATAAACTTCATCTTTTTTTTAACTCAATTTTCACTTCTTCACCCGCTGTGTAATTTGACCAAGAAATCAATTACAAGCTACCATAAAATGTCAATCGAAGTATTCTCTTGGAGATTTTTTTGTGCAAAAAGAACTTTTCCCTCTCTTTGTCTGGTACAGAAAATCAAGTAAAAGAGAAAGATTCACTTTAAGGATTTTACTATACGCTTTAGAAGCTATGCCCAGCGAATGGCATTGTGCCAAAGCTTTTAAAGGTTTCTATGAAATAGTTAAGCTCCAGAGTCAGCACAGCAGGATTAAAATGAGCGGAAGAACATTGTTATGTGTCGTGTAAATTCGATCATTTCGGTTGTAAAAACTTTAAACCAAAACTCTCTGACGAGTCAATAAGTTTTCTCGCCCTAGAATTTCCACCAACGATCTCCTACAAGAGCAGACACGTGTTTTGTTATACTCGCTGGAGATTACCGTCTTACAAGAAATTCAACCCGGCCTTATCGCTCCACTGAACAAGGGGATTCAAGCTTTCCAAAGAGAATATTCTATAGTGGGTTTATATTTGCTGCGGTCCGAATTCGAAAAAAAGAACAATGTAAATCACTTCTTAATGCAGCTAGAACCTAAATCGAAATGAGATAACTATATGGTGTGACAGAATTACAAAGTTTGACACTCTTGAGCAAAATCAATCGAAATACCTTGAAGTATAATACGAAATTCAAAACCCAAAATTGCAATTGAAATTAGTCACATAAAATGTCATTTTACGGAAAGAAAAAAAATACTAAAAAGGGAGCTTGTGATACGAATTCCCGAAAAACAATTAAATCGCCCGATATTTACAAAATAGTTTTACATAGAAATATTTAGGTTTCTCTGTAAACATCATAAACACAAACCTTATGAACTTGATTCCTCGAAGAAAGCTTGGAAGGAAGTAATACAGTCTCACGATCATCCTGGGAAACAATTCTATAAACGGTCCACCTCAATGACCAGTAGACTTGTCCAACCTGAAACACCAGAAAATAGATATACTTAACCATAAATTTTATATTTGGATCGTAAGCGAACTGAATAGAACTGACAATGAGCTCCTCAGTTCCTCCACTCCGATTATTATTATTATAATTGTAATTGAAATTAGCCACATAAATTTCAATTCACGGAAAGAAAAAAGATATCAAAAAGGTAGATTGTCATACCAATTCCAGGATAACAATTAAATCACCCGATACTTACAAAATAGTTTGTTTGTAAAGATCATAAATACGAACCTTTCAAACTTGTTTCCTCGAAGAAAGCTTGGAAGGAAGCAATACAGTCTTACGATCATCTTGGGAAGTAATTTTATAATCGGTCCACCTCAATGGTCAGTAGACTCGTCCCTCCTGAAACACCTGAAAATAGATATACTTAACAATACATTTTATATGCGAATTGAAATGGAACTGAATAGAACTGACAATGAGCTCCTCGATTCCCCCACTCCGATTACTTTGGAGTAATAAACTCAGATACTTTGCAAGATATGCATTGAAAAGCTTTTCAAAAACATATATCCGAAAATAAGAACACTGCACAATTAAAAGAGTACTTCACACTAAATTACCGTAAAGAAATAATAACTCTTTTTACTTTAAAATTATGACGGAAGATATTCATAAATATAAAATTAATTGCAAGCGCGAAATGTTTGGTTTTTTTTTGACTCTATATACGATCTAGACTCCAAGTGACTACGCGTCAAACTGAGCACCTCGGTTCTCCCACTCGCTCATCTCTACGATTTCTTCTTCCCTCTCTCCGCCCGACTCCCACCACTCATCTTGTAAGTCCCACTGACTGAACGGAAAAACTAATTAACTAATTGCGGTACGAATTTCCATGAAATGAAATATTCTTGGAAAATTAACAAACGCTATAGAAGAAAATAATTCTAAGAATAATTCTAACATTTTCTTACTTTCTAATTCTTGGAAGATCGACAAACGCTATAATAGAGGAAAATAATTCCAAGAATAATTCTACGTCTAATATATGTTCTTATTTCTCTTTTATTTATTTCTAAAGGCCAACTTTATACTCGCAAGCATACATTTTTTTCATTAATACCAGGCCACCTAATTCCGTTTGTATAATACGAAACGGAGGTAAATGGCCTAGTTTTGGAAAAAAATATATTATTGCGAATGTAAAGTTTGCGAAAATAAATTTGATCTTACGATAATTACCACAGATTTGTTGCTAAAATTAGACCATTTCCCTCTGTATCGCGCTAACAAGCTTTTTAATGATTTTAAGTTTAACATTTATAAATTAATAGAATAAACGAATCCGACAGATATACAATAGGTACTGTGTACAATATTATAGTCTCATTTACTGAAATGAGATTAAATAAAGAACTTCTTAATAAAAACATCCCTTATCAAAAATAAAATTAAGGACAATTCCTGGATTTCCTTATATTCCGGCAAAGTAAACATCCTATATTTGTAATACCATGATGTAATTTGGCATTAAACTTTTATTCTGTATTGAAAAAATGGGGTAAGATCATAAATGCATACATACATGAATGTATGTTAAAGCATATACTTTAAGCAGTCAAATCGAAGCAAAAGCGTAAACATAACATATGAAAAGGCACAGCCTGTCTGCATAACGTATATGTGTTGAAAATATCGAGCGCACATTGACCCTCTGCACTACTATTCCGTCTAGGAATACGTGAGATACTAAAGCGAATGATTGCTACACCCATGCAACACAGTCTCACTTACACTTGCGTCAGAAAACCAAGTAAAGTGTGGAGTGGCCCGAGCATACTTTTTACTACGCAAGCGCCAGACAGTCCGTCCTTGATCACTGTATGGAGCAGTATTTCCGCCGCCAGTCTTCTAGTGTATCGTGATGTTTGCCTCATATATAGTAATTTACAATCAGTTCAACAATGTATAACGGATAATGCAACATATTATCGTACATTTTGCCTAAAAGTGTTGGTAAATATTACTAACTGTGTTGTAAAGTTAACAGAGACGATAGAAGCCTAGATTCTAGCTCGAGAGAATGTTTAAGAGGGATCTATACGAAAAAGTAGCGGAATGCCTTGCAGTAAGTCGACCAGTGGTTTTATGCTTTGACGAGTACTATTTTGGTATAGACAATAGCGTCGACACCAGGGAAAATATATTCCGATTATTCAGTGAAATCTACTGATAACTGTGGCACATAAATGATATGTGACAATCAGAAATGAAAATGCTTGTACATACTAAAAAAAAAGTACAGGTTTTGAGGTTACGAAATTCCAGTCATTTTTGAATTATTTGAAGATTCCTATCTTACCGACCTATCAGAAAATACAACATACAACCTGATACAATATACAAAATTAAATGATTCCATTATGAAATTCAACAATTTTAGGTCTTTTAGATAAAAGTTTTTTCAATTTCAAAGCAAGGACATTTAATTACGCCAAGTTTTGATAAATTTTCAGAGTTTTAGCGATTCTACGTTTTCGAGTTCTTTGCCTTTTTATAACTTGACATTTGGTATTTTATTGCTCGGGCAATAAAACACGAAAAATAAATTAAAAAAATAAAAAACAAATACTTAATCAAGCATGATACTCTTCAAAGCTAAGAATCAAGTCTTTAATTGTTTTATGATACTTAATCTACCGACAAACTTGCGGAAAACTAACATATTTTCTACAGATTTTTCCTTCTTTTTAAGGGCGTTAGTCCCAAATATTCTCCATTTTACTTTACGAAAATTATAGATAAATATTTTCCCGCTCTGTAGCGCTAATCTTTTTTCAAATATAAGACTGTAAAAAGCGAAAAAACATTTAATTTTGATACTTTTTGTATAAAACAAAGAATTCAAAATCTATCTTCAAAATTAATTATTGTCATTTTACTTAAAAAATATTTTGAATAGATATTTTCTTGCTCTGTGCACATAATTCTAGTTAAAAAATCATTAATTATACAGAAGGAAAAAATTTCAATGTTAATATTTGTTCAGTAAAATGAATAAATCGAATTTTTAGATTAGGACTAATTAAACCATAATTAGGACACCATTAAAAAGTCATTGACTGAAATTATAAAGTATTTGATAAATTAATTTGATAAAAAAGAATTACCTTGAAGGACTCCATGTCAGAAAGCATCCTCTTCCAACTGATCTTCAGTTTTTAAAACTGGATCATAAATCACTGGCAGGTATAAAGGAACTTCAGTCTGCACTAATCGAAAAGTGGCATGCTTTGCTAATCTCTCCAATGGTCTATTCCATAAAAATGTTGTTCTTTGTTGCTTTTTTATTGAATATCGTCCTCTTCACCAGGAACTGGTACCTCCCTCGAACATTAGTAGAATTCGTCCTCTTCGAAATCTGCAATTAAAAATAGGAAAATTAGATAAATGAAAAAAGAAATATCTTCAGTATTTCAATCCTCAACATAAAAGACTTCAAAATTATATAGATTATAATAAAAAATAATATAATACATATAAAATCGTTATTGAACGTATTACCATATTATTTCAAGAATTACTATTTTTTTGGATCAATATTTTATATACAAAAAATCTAATTAAACAATTTGTTTCAGAATTGGCAAAATAAGGAATAGGAAAACTCGTTTTAGTTTGAAAGTGTATAAAAATCATTTACATAAATGGCTGAATTTAATGTAAGTATAATTCAGAAAAACTTGATTGATTAACATTTTAAAATTATTTTTCACTAATTCCTAATAAATTCTAATATACTTTGTACAATTTTCAGTTTTTCCAGTTAATCCCGGAATCTGCTTTAATGGATCCATTAAGCATAAAATCCGAAATAAAAGATGAAAGCGAGTTGGATGAAGCTAATAAAATTGATCCACTCAATACAAATAATATATCTGATGTTATTGGTGCCATCGAAGGGCCAACAAAACCGAAACAAGGAAAATCTATTGACCAAGCAGTATGTTCCATTAATATTTATAATAATTCCATTTTTATAATAATTATGCTTCGTTTTTATACTTCGTCTTTTCAAATAAAAATTTCACCCTATCTCCTATAACTCAAATATTTGTATAGATGTTTTCTCCGGACACATCTTCAAGAACGACTCCAGTTAATGAAAACAGCAACAAATCCATCGATTATTCGGATTATTACGCCAGATTATCAAATGGAAAACGTAGCTTAAATACTGATTCTGAGTTGGAACTACTTCTAACTAAAGGAGGCGAGGGAAAAATAATAAAAAGATCCTATAAAACCAATGGAGGCTTTCTTCCTGACACTGTCCGAACAATTCTAGTTCACCTCATCGTGAAACACGAAATGGATAAGGCTTTGGCAACTTTGTCCGACGATGGCCAAGAGAAACTAGAAGAATTTACGTACGTTTTATTTCAAATCGATCTAATATCTAATATAATTACCCTTTATTTTATTTCTTTATTAATTCTTGTCTTTTAAATGTTTAAACAGGATAAATTCGACTCAAATGCAGAATTATGCAAATGACATTGTAAAGTTATTTCCTAGCGAAAAAGCAGAAACCTACTTTGGCGGATTTAAAACAGTGAACGGGGTTCGAATTTTGGCACATGGAAAGTTGTGGGATCATTACAATTACATAAAATCAGTTCTTAGAGATCAAGGCGTCTTGGAAGGTCGAAAGTTCAAGAAGAAGAAGCCTGAGAAACCCGCAGTAGTAGACGGTTTGTTTTTTTAAAGATTAAAATAAAGTAGTAAAATAAGTGTAAATTCGATTAATTTGCATTCAAAATTTGATTTTCAGAAGAAACGCGGCAAAAATTAGAGTGGCTATTAACTAATTCCGCTCCTTGGTCTGAAATTTTTAAAAATTGGAAAGAAACTTTTCAAGCTAGAACTGAAGGTCATTCTGAACTGGAAATGAAACAACTTTCTGAATATCTTCAAAGTTACCCATGCCTTCGTAGTCAGGAAGGAATAATTTTGGTACTTTCAAAAACTTTTATAAATTGATTTTTCATTTAAATTAAATTTACCAGAATTTACAATATATTTTCTGTGTTGCAGATTCAGAGCGATTTTGATCAACTCTACAAAAAGACACCTTTCGATTTTACCGCGTCCTGGAATAAATTAAAGCCACATCTTATTTTGAAACTGCAAACTTGCAAAGCGATCAAAACATTGGATGATAAAGCTTACGTTCATTTACTACCTTCTTTAACTTCAGGTACTTCTTTAACTTCATTCTAATCTAAATTCTAAATATGTTTGCTAATTTTTAATTCTTAGTCTGATTATTACGACCTTTTATATTTAAATGTTTAGAGCAACAAGATGGAGTAATTCTCTACTTGCTTCCCTATTTGGTGCCATCTGGGCGAAAAAAGCGAAGAAATGACGACCAAGAAGAAACAAGAAAATTAAGCCCTAGCGATCGAAGGGATACATTTATCATCTATGTTCCTGTAAGTGAAACTCTTTAATATATGTAAAGGCATTAGGGAGCCTTATAATTTTTAATCTAAAATTTTCAAATTATTACTACAGACAGCTGCAGAAGTTGACCATACCCTGGAGAAAAGAAAGGAAGAACTGAAGCGAAATGGACGAATTTTGCATCCAACACCAGTAGGTGTTGGATCAGTTATGGGCGTAACTTCTGCGTATGTAGCAGTGGATAATATAAAGTTCGAAGCCTCGTCACTTCTCAATGCGATTGACTTGTCTTTCAAAATTTACCATGCAGCCCACTGTGATTTTCCAGAAAGCTGTCATAGCTTATGGCTTTTTATACAAAAAGCTATATTCGATATACATTATCCTACAGATAGAGCTACTCCTTCACTACACGCTTTGGTTGGAGAAGTAAGACGTGTTATTGATTCCAAAAGTTAATTCTTGGTAATTTAACCTACTCAATTCATTTTCTATTAGGAAGATATTCCTCATTCTCACACATTACACGACAAATATAAATTCTTTGTTGATTTGAAGACTAAAGTCTTTAAAAGTCTAAGATTTCTCTCTATTATCTGATAAAGATTTAATTTTATAGACTTATATAAGACTTTTATAAGACTTAAGATAGAAGATTTATCGATATAAAAGAGCTTGTAAATATAGATTACTATGTAAAAAATTTTTTATTAAAGAGTTACTGAGTATATATGACTTTAAAAGAGATTTTCAAACGAAATTTCATTTCCCTTTCCTCATTCGTCAGTTATTTATCGTTTGGTAAAATGTACTTATTGTTATTAAAAATGTTTAAATATCGGTATTGTGTTTCAGTACTAATAACTATAAAGATAAGTGAAAAAAAAAAAACATTTCGACCGTGACAGGACTCGAACCTGCAATCTTCGGATTCGAAGTCCGACGCCTTATCCATTAGGCCACACGGTCAGTTGGAACTTGTTTCGTTGTGGAGCCAGACGAGCCCGAAACAATTTCAACGCTGGTAAATTTACGAATAATTCAGACAGTAACTCATATGGTCGTATGCAATTAAAATAGAGGCCAACGAAATAAAATGTTAATATAATATGAACAATTCGAGCAATTTATCGTTTTATAACGAATTTTGCGTCAGATTAATAATTAATGATACAAAGTTATAAAATTTGAAAGACTTAAAAGGGGAATCAACAAATTTTAAATATTTCAATTTAGAATTATTTAATTTGGACCAATTTTTAATGCAAATTCCGACATTTTTAATGTTTTAAAAATCAAACCTTCACAATTTTCAAAAGAAAATTTCATATTCAAAAATGAAAAAGAAAATATTAACTAATTTCAACATTTTCTGTCTTTTTGTCTAATTCAAAACCATAACTTTTTTTCGTTCAGCTAAAAAATAATTCGATAAATTTCAACGATATCACTCCGCTCTGCTCTGTACTCTTTAAATTTAGCGCTGCACAATTTTTGTATTTCTTGCGCGACACTGAATTTAAAGAAATTTAAATTTATATTCAACATTTATCATATGAAATGAGTCTGTCGAGCCCGATTTGAAAATACATAGAGTTTATGTATTTGTGATGAGTTTCATAGGTATGTCGAGTGTGCAAAAATATGAGACTCTTTGCTAACATCTGTGAAAAACGAGCCCTAAGTGCAACGATAAAATACATGCTATATTAAAATATAAATTTTTAAACGAAGCTTATTGCTACCGTCATTTTATACATTAAAAATATATTTGAATTCCATTTCCATTTGCGCGGGAAGAAATCCCCAAGTAATATTAAAAGATGTTAATAATTAATCAAATAAATATCTAAAGGAAAATACTATAATCAGAATTAGTACAGCATTTGACCAATAATAGTCGCGATACGCCATAGATGGTATCGCCATATAAATAAACGACGAAATTCAACGCGTTGTTAATTATCATTCCGATGAAGCTTCCGGTTGATCGGAAAATAACGAAAAGTCAAATCTCTCGTATAATATCTAGGATGCAGCATAATAACGACGCCGAAGCTGACGGCAGCAACAGCTATAACAATAATCGGGGATAGATTAGACGGGATACGATTAGTATATCGTTGGAATTCACCTGTACATCCATATGAGTACAATTCCTGGGCTATCGTTATGAGCTTTGACACTCGCGTATTATGTTTTAGATGCGTGTGTTTCGGCTTGACAATTCATTGGATTAGAGATTATTACTGCGTTTGATTCGATTTCGAGTTCTAGCTGAGCTTAATTTATTACTCTCGCATCGACTAATATTTGCAGATCAGACTTGTTTCCAATACGGATAAGCCAACCGATTCACTATATTCATTATAATTATATGAAATTGAGCTAATTAGCCTCAGCATTATAATATCAAAAAGGGCAGTCACTATTCTTTCTAAAATAGAGGAAAATTGTTCAAAATAGAGAAAATAGAGGACCGGCTCTGATCCCTGTAATATTTATATAACAAAAATAAAAATAATATTATTTTAATAATAACATTATTTTCATTATTGTTATTTATTACCTCGAAATGGTACCGGAAATATGATCCAAGTTTCCGATAACACAAACAGTAAAGCACATTGACCATCAGCTCGCCGCTGATATTAAGTCATGTTTAAGCATACAGGCAAATATTTAAAGTTGAATTTTACTGCTATATACATTCGTAAGCATTAACCATCCATGAGTATTCAGATGAAGCATTCAACCTCTAAAATAAGCCAATAAACCATACAGAGAAACGCGGTGCAAACTGATGGTAATTCATGCTGAATACAATATACGTAAATTCTAGTTCGTGGATTTATTATACACATCCATAAATACTGAAATATTCGTAGTTGAAATTTACAGTATAGATAGTAATTAAGTAATAATTAAAATAATTTCCAAATCAAAATCTCTTTCTATTTGAAATATTCTAGGAGTGATTCCATATGTAACGGAAACATAAATCTTCCCCTTCTCTACAGTCCCTCTGGTATGGGGCCTCAGCCGCAAACACGGCCGCAGCATGCCTTGTGCGAGGGAGTCAACTCTTTTAGTAGCTTTGACCTCGCTAGTTTTATTTCAAATAAAGAAGTCCTGCAATATAGTTCGGGCACGAAATACTTGAATGGGAAATTATTACGTATTTCCCCGACCCGTTACACATTAAAATTAAATCAATCAAAACTCCATTGAAATGAAAATCTAGATGAATTTATCTTCGCTAAATTTGAATAATATTTTTTAATTAATTATACGCCCTAGAGTGCAGACATTGTTTTATTGTAGAGCTTTGTTTCTTTTGTCAGGACACCTACTTGAACCACGTGCAATCGTGCATTCTGATAATGTTATTATGGGGCAAGAAGGCATGCACAGACACTTGAGAGCTAGGAACTAGAAACCCTCCGCCGTGTAGGCGAAGGTTGATAGGTTGACGCAAAGTCGTCGCAATTAACGTGAACATTTAATTAAGCATCCTTCTTCCCCACCTAAACCTACAAATTCACGTAGACCCAACAATTACTCGCGCATGGGGCGTGAGTCGAGGGCGTTAGTCTATATCTATCTTTTACTACGTTCACTACCTCATCAGTTCATATACACAATTCCTCCTCCAACCCTATAACATACACATTTGAAATTCTACAATCTATGTCCTCATAAAGATTCTATCCTACGAATTTTCTAAGGAAAACTCATTGGGACTAATCATAAAACTCGATGAATACGAAAAAGAAAACTCTATTGTGAAAAAGGGGAATTCTCGAAAGTTGTAAAACCAAACCTATACGAGTCCGAATCCTTTTCTTCTAAAGAAAACGATCACCTCCCCTAAAACGGATATTCTTTCTACACAGAAAAAAAGTTTTAAATTAAGCCCGAAAGAAATCTCATCTATCTAATCAGTATTTTGAAGTGGAAGTTCACGAGTTCAACCAATCTTCAAGTCCAAGTCAAGTACAAATGGTGAGCAGAACCTAGCTGAAGAAAGAGACCAGCCCCAACAGAAGGTATATTCGACACAACAGAACCATATAACATGTGAGGGTCTCTTTAAAGAATATAAAAGATCATTTCTGAAGAGAGATGGAAACTAAATTTCTGTTCTTCTTTACAGATCCAGATCTATTCACAATCTGAAGGAGAGATTTTTTAAAAAGGGCCCAGCCAATTTAACCACTGTCAAACCTAATCAATAAACTTGTTTCAATATTTAAAAACCTAATTATTTGAATCAAGCGGTTATCCTTATCCCGATTAAGGAAAATTCCTTTTTCCTTTTCAAAACAAGGAAATTAATTTAAATCAATTAAAATTTGGAAACGTGTTCATCTCTCAGGATGTACCAACTGTACGCAGAGGGAAAAAATGTTTATTTTCGATACTTTTATTTGACTTCAAAACTTTCTGAATTAGATATTTTCACGCTCTGCACGCATAATACTAGTAAAAAATTGATTACATAATCCTATCGAGGGAAAAAATTCCAAATTTAATATTTGTTGAGTAAAATGAAGATATCGAATTTTTAGATTGAACCTTGACTCCAACACCGTTAACTTCAGATTTCAATCAACAGATTCCATAAAAAATTGTATAATATTCTGAAAAGCCTAAAAACCACATAAAAGCCCCTGAAATCCCATAAATTATACACGTATTCACATAAGTACATGAAATAGTGGACATGGCCATTGATAGATTTACAATCTCCAAATTCGATCTCCTATATCGAACATAAATTAGATTCGTGTAAAATTGGCGATTCCCCGTGCTAGACGTGAATACATAGCTCACTTATCGCCGTTTAGCGTTGAAAAAGCGTTTCTTTCGCACCGTTGCGTTTGCGATTGGAGGTTTATGTTCACAAAAATCCCCCCAGCTCCTCATACGAGTGGAGCAATATGTATCTTGTATGTAAAAGCGCGCGAAAAAGACAGAGCGAGAGACTCTTGCTCTCTTATTTATGAGACGCGGATTTATCGCGACGTGAAGGCGAATCGAAAGGACGTGAAAATTTATGCGGGGACGATTTTTCCACTCTTTTCTTACCTCGAGCTTAAATTTACCGCCCGCTTAACCGAAGCTCGCCAGCTTTGGATATCAAGGACTCGAGCTTTGTGTCCCGTAGAACAGTCTCAGAGTGCATACAACATGTAGCTCAACTTTTTTCTGAAACTCTTATACCCTGACAATGTAGCAAATATATTATTTCACCCTGGAAAGTACTTCACCTGAGTGGATATTTGCATTGTTTATAAAGTCTGAAAACTTTTCTCGGTGTCACTTATAAGATTATAAGGAAACTACTTTCAGAGGTAAATTTAAATATTAAAAATTATAATTAACTATGTAGTAAAACTTTACCCACAGTTACCCAAGATTTTAAGATACTTCGAGTAAGTGACTTTAATGAATTTCAACAGATTTTAAGGGATTACAAAAAAGTTTAGAGATTTTCAAAAGTTTCCTAGACATTTTAATTGATTTTAATCCATTCCAAGGAATTTTTTGAAACGTTTTAAACCATTTCAGAAAACTGTTAATGATTTAATGAAATTACTTCAAAATTTTGCCGATTTGTATAGCCAATTATAATTAATACAAAAACTATATTCCTAAAAACTTATCCACCTGCCTTGGCAAAGTTCGACACCAGAATTACATCAATAATAATAATGAAGTTAGGTTAAACATCATCATCCTACCCTAGATCGATTCGGTATATAGTCTTACCGAATTCGCAGATGCAGCAAAACCCTTTATACATATCTCCTATCTACCGGTTTGCAGATCCGCAAATAACTATAATTAGACGTATCTAACCCGAGAATAGTGGCATTATTCTGGAATGTCTAATTTAAATATAAATGTATACACATTCGAAATGAAGAAACAATACTACAAATAAATTACTACTTATAAAAAATGAGGACTAAATTCTTAAGCCATTCCTATTAGTAAATAAACAATGAAAATTCAACATGAAAGAATTATAATTATTATAACCAGATTATTACTATTCAAGTTAGATCTCGTAATATTACAGAAATCAGTATTTTTGTCAAAGAAGCATAAATTCTTATCTTGCTATCGCCTATATGCAAATTCTCTCTTGTATAATAAAGTTTGTACGAAAATTTATTTGAATGATCTCAGATTACAGTCTATGGATTGACTTTCAAAGGAAAACTAATTTTTATCGACACCGAAGTTGGAAAAAATTTTTCCTTGCCAGAACCTTCGTCGAAATTGCCCTGAATGTTATCCTGATCCCTGCAATTCTAATAAACGAGAGGAATATTTGATTGGTAAGAAAGGAATAATTCTAATTGAAAATGAATTTATTACAATTCACGTTTATTTTCTTTATAAAATATTTAGTCTTGTAGAATGACTTAGAAAATAAGCCTATAATTCTATATTCACAGTCTATCTCACTTAAAATCTTCCAAAACTAATAATGAAAGTTGACAACCAAATACTGCTATTATAATCGACAAAATGTATACCTAAGCTTAATAGAAAATCAGTACATTTGATGAAAGCCTCACAGTTAGAATATAAGTAATATTAATAGGTTAGAGACCAAATTCGCTTTTACGAGAAACAGGACCTTAAAACCGGTACCTTCTATTTGATTACGTGATGACTCTCAAATTTGAACTTTAATGTCTCCCTAATTATGAAAATATTTTGTAACTGGTCTTAATGCAGCGGAATTTTCTTCATACAACTCGATCAAAAATAGAAAATCGACTTTTTGGTCTTTAACCCACTTTCTTCATTCCATAGCACATTACTGCACTCAAAAAAAGTTTGTTTGCTTTAAACAAAATTTGTTTGAAAAAAAACAAATTATCATTTTGATGTGGAGCTAAACGAAATATTTATTTGATCCAAATAAATTGATTGAATTATTTAATTCAAACAAGTTTTTTTGTTTAATTTAAAGATACTTTTTTTTAGTGTATATATATATATAACTACTTTTTAAAAATAAATATATTTTAATTATGGAAAAACTTATTAATCTAATTACTAACTCTCATGAAACATTCACTTATGATTTTTTCACAGCACTTCAATTCTATGAATTGACTATGTAATTTAATTTACAATATAAATGCTATTCGTTGAAATGCGTACATTTTTCAGTTAATATATTCGTCAGAATACAAAGTCATAGAAAATGTATTTAAGGGCATGTATTACTTACCCGATCCCTACCTTACCGACATTTTTTTCTCTGTAACGCTACGTCTACATTTATTGAGATACTACATTGAAAATTTCTATATTTGAAGTTAAGGCCTTAAGGTACGTTTGTCTGGTTTTAAATATTGATATTTAAAAAAACAAAATTTTTTCAAACATTTTTTTTTTATTTTTACAAAAATTTAAGACCAGACAAACATACATTAGCATATTTTCTTCAATTTTATAAATTTTCAACTTGATATCTTTATAAATATAGACGTAGCGTTACGGAGAAAAAAATGTCGGTAAGGTAGGGATCAGGTAAGTAATACATGCCCTTAAGTGATAATGTAAAAATCAGATTTGGTTTCAACGAATCGCAAGAGAGTAATCTTAACAATAATTCCTAAATAAAAGAGATACATTTCGATCTTCGAAAAAAATAACTAATAGAAAATATTCACAAAATAAGTGCGAATAGAAAAAATGAAGAAGTTTCTCACGAAATATGACCAATATTATTTTAGCCAAGTATAAAAATACATGACAATTTCCATTATAAAAGAAATGTATATATTTCCAAAGATTTGAAGTATATGTAACTTGATTTCATTTTATGAGAAATCTCCTTGAAGCTTAAATCTTTCTCGGAGTGGTTCTACGTTTTCTCTATGATTTAACATTCATCTTGATACACCCAGCTTCTATCATTTTTTCAACAATAAAAAAAGGTTTATTTGTAATATCAACAAGAACAACATCGAAAGTTTCAGCCTTATCCCACGCTAACTGAACAAAAATAGCTTCTAACCTTCTGTCGATACCTGTCATGTTACTTAAAATTTCTATTCCCTTCATTTCCAAACTTTTCCCCTTCATTGGTATTACATTATACAATTTACAATGTATCGCTTGTGAAGGTAAAGCAGCAAAAAGCCTATGTAACGGATAAAAAACGTGTTCAGTGATATTCAACGTGAGAATTTTTCCAAAATCTACAGACATTCCGACGATAGTTTTGGTAGTAAAAGTTACAGTCAAAATGAAGAAGCGAATCCAGATTCCATTATAATTTACGACAGTGTATAAAAATCGATGGAGCTTGTAAAGCGGAAGTGGATGACAAGATCCTTGGCCCCCAGGCCCGTAAAAAATTGACAACGATTCTTTCAAATCACAGTAAGTGTCTAACTCGTCTCGTAATTTAACAAAAAAACAAAGAGAATCGACAACGTTGATTACATCGACTTCTCTTGCAAAATCATGGTCTATTATTTCTCTACTCTGGCGTGTAGACAAGGCATCTCCAGGGTATAGATATTCAGAGAGACTATCCATTTCTCTTTATAATTATTGCTGAAATAGAGATAAGCCAAATATGTAGACTGCTGATTTAATTCTAAACTAGGCGGAAGACTCAAAGCTAAACTAAATTTCAAGCACATGTGTACATTGTATTCTAAATACATAAATAAATATATTATTATATTAAATATTATAATATAATATTATAATATTATTATATTCTAAATACATCTTATACATCTTATCGAAAGTCAAATTTTATTGAGTACAAACCAATTTTCGAGAAATGCATCGAAAAAGTATACAGGTTTTAAATAAAGAAACAAGTATGTACTTCAACGGCTAGTCAAAACAACAGATAAAGGAGGAAAGGAAGATATTACAACCTTACATACAAATATGAACTAACCAAAGAAAACGAAAAAGAGGAATACAAATTGCACCATACAGAGCAATTGACATTATATTAAGAGAAGAAAATCACACTGAAAAGTTGCATTCAAAACACAAAATTCTTTGCAGACACTTATTTAGAAACTAGAAGTACGAAATCTATTTTCTCTGTGAAATAGATTCTACATACCAACAAAAATCTGCAATTCCTGATTTTGTTGTTGTAACGATCATAAGCGTCTAAACGGACTTATCCTTTATTTTTTTATCTGAAATCTTTAAAAATAAATTGTGACAATATAAATACTTATAATTTATATAATTTTAACTAACTTAACTATTCACTATTTAAGAGTTAGGATTCTTCAAAAATGATAAAAGCCATTTAAAATTCCAGCACTTAACTTTTATAAATATTGCAGGCAAACCAAATTTTACTTTGAATTTGAACTTTTATCATTTATCGCATATCATTTTCAATTATAAAAGCATAAATTGTAGAATGTGGAAGTTATTGAGAGTAGATTATCTTTCAAACATCGAATCTCATGTTAGTTATAAAAAAAACTTGAAATTCAAAACTTTCACCTCACTATATCTAATTCATAACTTTGTGATACTAAAATACAATTTGCGGATATAAATTTCATCTGTATTTAATTTTATCAGACAATTAAAAATGCTAAGCAAGAAAAGAATTGAAAATTGAACACAACGTGTTCTGCTCACACAATAGGCCAAACGAAAAAGTAGAATAATTACAAGTTACCGGTTTATCGATAAGAATTAATATTTTCAAATTTTCAAGGTGGAATGTAACTAATCTTGAGTAAAATGAATTGAAAACTTGCATTTATAAATTCTTTGTCAGAAAAATAATGAACATTTATACAAAATTACAAGTACACAATATATACACACCAATTATTAACTCAAGCGCGTTTTCAAAATTTCGAATAAAAATCTAGAATAAGCCTTAATAAAACAATCAAATCATCAAAAATGAACTTGACTGACTTCATATAAAATCCCCGTGCATTGTTTATTAAATTGAGAAAAATTGCATACTGCATCCTAGAAATGGAAAAATACGTCCGCAACGTAAGACGAAACCGATGATACTAAAGAACTGTGCTGTAGTGCCAAGTGTGTACAAAGGCAACATGACTCACGACCCTCACGACAGTCCTTGCTCCTTCCTTCTTCACCCACCATTCATAATGTTACAATCAATACAACATTTAATGAGACTTATTTCTTAAAAAACAAAGTGTATTTCAATACTTTCTGTATTTTAGATTTAGAAATTCAAATAATTAAATTGCTCAGAAATTGAGAGAATTTTTGAAAAACTACCCAGTTAAACTGAGCGATGCAGCTAAATAAGCGCGGGCTTGTATAAAACGCGTAGAAATGCGTTCAAGCTATAAAGACTAGACATAGAAAAATTCGTATTGCTCATGAGTGAGAGGGGGCACCACCCTCCTTTTACGCTTATCTCTAACTTATTTTTAGGATTATATTCGTAACAGATATTCATTTATGGAGAATAACTTTTGGCTCTTTATCAATATCTTGAAAATACAAATTGCTAGACTCGAAGCATATACCTATACTTCTCGATAGAATACTCTCTTCTTTCCTCTTAATCTTAGTATGTATACTTCCTATAGCTACAAAACACCCAATACCTTAGCTCCCCAGTATAAAATAGAAACAATTGCTTTTTACGAGTAAAACGCGGCGCGAATAGCTAACAACCAAAACTTCTATATTTCAACTACATAAAGTTTGCTGGCGTTTCACCACTTGCTTGTGGCATTTTAAAGAAAGTTGTAAAAAATTGAAGATTCACTAAAATCTTTATAGTTTTCAGATAAGAATTTATACTAGTAAAATATTTAGTATCAAAAATACGGGGATTAATATATATATATATATTAATATATATAAATTATATAACATATATATAT